>CABFWB010001374.1:0-23451 GCA_902151455.1 Timema bartmani | reverse complement strand
ACACACGCGCACACACACACACGCACACACACACGCACACGCACACACACACACATTATAGAACAGTCTGTACTAAACAAAACTAAAACTAAACACAAACTAAACAACAAAACAAAATAAACTCGCACGTCACAAGAATATCGCTACGACCGAATCACTAAGAACAGCGCACGTAATGCTAGAGGGGTTCGACCTTGATTAACGAAGTACAGACTGTACAGACTGTACAGAACTGTGCGTGTAGACAAAGACGTATGGATGAGCGGGGAAGGGGGAGGGGCGTGAAGAAGGGTACTGACCGTATTCCAACGTCGCCTCCCCTGTTTCCAAAAATAGAACAACATGGCGCCACATCTAGACGTAGGAAAACAATACTGCACAGTACATTACAACTTACGAAAAGTTCGAACGAGCCAAAACAAAATTAGAACTATCAATGATTTTTTAACATTGTTTTAATACAAAATTCACGGGACTGGGTGAAAAATTCGAACTAAAGAAGATTTCGAACTACGGAAGTTCGAATTAGTCAGTTTCCACTGTATTTCTTAAAGGCTCTTCGTTTGCAGATCTGACTGCGAGTGTAAAGGCAATAAAATATAATAAATGTTAAAATAAAATATGACACGTGGCTTAAAGCCAAATAATGAAAAATCAATATTTTATTTTATCATACATTATTGTTTTATTAAGAGTAATAATAATTAACCCCCCACAATATTTTGGCCTACTGTACTTAGCGATATACTTCTGT
Organism: Timema bartmani; assembly: GCA_902151455.1. Lineage (NCBI taxonomy): Eukaryota > Metazoa > Arthropoda > Insecta > Phasmatodea > Timematidae > Timema > Timema bartmani. Next base: position 22,697 of record CABFWB010001374.1, on the reverse strand, counting down.
CTAGAGATGTTTATGTAACAACAGCTAAAGACACGCTTCAGTGTCTGAATGCTTTAAGGCGTAGCTCTAATGTTAGACCGGCCTGCTGATTCTGACGGGGAGATAGGGGCTCGAATAGCGGTTGGGTCTACTGAGGATGGTTTATCCTAAATGGTTTATCATTCTCCTTCCACGCAAATGCGGGTATACTACCTCTAAAATTCTTCCTTCTTCATCCATACCCAATTAGCGTAATTATAATACTATAAAGCCACATGGCTGACTCACTCACTCACTCACTCACTCACTCACTCACTCACTCACTCACTCACTCACGCACTTACTCACTCACTCACTCACTGAAATTAATGTTTATACACTTCCAGATGAGCTATAAACTTGAAATTTGGCAAACTTCTAGCTTCTAGCCTGTAACCGACGGGAACATCCCAAAAAAATAACCCCCGAAAAAAATTCAAAATGGTGGAGCAACTTTAAAGTATGTGTGGACCTTTCTTTGGAGGTCTCTTGTGGGTAAACGGTAAGACCTATCAAAAAACGGATTGCACCAGCAGTCACGGATTTGGCGAGATCCACAAGTTTGCTCCTATTACTTTTTGTCATATCTCCATCTGTTATACCTTAGATAAAGCTAGATTTTTTGATTTTAGGTAAATTTTGCACATTTTCCACACACTATTTTATTTTTCTGACACACTTTTGGGACAGCTAGAAATATAAAATTTGGCAAGCATATTGGAACATCAAATTTCCATAAGCGTGCCAAATTTGATGATTATAGCTGCCCTATAAGAATGAATAAACTAAAATAATGTCTGAAAAATACAATATAATACCGGTGACTTTAAGTTGTTACGTTCAAAACAACGCTGGAATTACATTAGTTTACATACACTTGCAAAGAAAACCCACTGGGGATTTGGGGGCGGAGCTCCCAACGAGAAAAGCGAGTTACATTATATGCGTACAACTTGAACTGTTAGTAAGACGCGGTGATAAAAAAATAAAACAACAAATAGACAATACTTTTAATGTGAACTATCATACACCCTATGAATATGTCGAGATATAACCAAGCACATGAAGAAAAATCTAAACGTAAGGCTAGGGCGTTATTAATAGATAAAGTATGTTCAAACTTATTTCGGTGTTCGAATGGTCTAAGGCGTCAATTTCGCCATAAACTGGATGGCCGATGGTGGGGAGATCGAAGTTCCAATCCTGGTTGGGTGTACTGAGGTTATTTTCCCCATAAATGGTTTTACATTCTCTCTTCACGCAAATGCATATACACTTTAGCCTAATTCAACCTTTCTAATCCTTAATACATTATCATGGATAGTACATATCATATATATAAACCTAATGGGTAGCATGACGCGGTGACAAAAAAAAAAGAATGATCAAATTTTTATGAAGTTTATGTACATTTTTTCCCCCCCTGTAAGAGGAAAATTAAGGGTGAAAAAGAGGATGGGGGTGAGAAGGATGAGTGTAAAAGGGGAGGAGGTGAGAAGGATGAGTGTAAAAGGGGAGGAGGTGAGGAAAGCAGTGGTATCTAAAATGTTGCAGTCTAATGAAGATATATACCATACACCACGTTAGCTTTTGGTTTTCTTTACTTTACAAAATATCTTTCTCTCTCTCGCTCTACGTTTTGCGAGAAACACAAGTGGAAGCGCACTTTAAATCATCCAATTAATTGTTAGAAGGTTGGCAGCAGCACGGTCACCTAGTGAAACCCCCCCCCCCTCCTCCTCCCTCGCATCCCACTAACATACCAGAAGCCTCGCTTTTAAAACGAACCTGGTGTGGAAGTTTCCTCTTTGATGAAGCTTTCCAGACGGGCGGTTGGGTTTTTGGCGACTTCGACAACAATCACGACGACGGTAAAACCGAACAAGAGGGGTTCAGAACCAGTGTAAGGGACTGTGAAGTCACGGCAGGTCAAGATAGGATTTCCCACGTTAATGAATTTAAGTTTTTATTCAGCCAGTTTTAAAGTTACAACGTTGAAACGAAAACCATAAATTCTTTAATAAGTCTAAAAATAATCCTATATTGTCACAAAACTATTATTTTTATGAATCAAATAATCAAAGCTATTGTTTATGCTTTTTAGTGAGGATTACTCTATCTAGATAGATTCTGAAAATTGAAAAATGACACCTGGACACGAGAATCGAACTCGGAAGTTTTGGCTTAGTACGTCAATGCTCTAGCCACTGAGCTATCCAGGAATCGTCCCGTCGCAAGGTAATTTTTCACTCATATTTCACTAAAAAAGCATAAATAATAGCTTTGGATATTTGATTCCTAAATATGCGATCTCTTACAATTATAATAATTGTACAAATGGCAGCAATAAGCCAACTACTAAGTCGAAGGTGGCTGCGTTATCTGATAGCTCGTGATATTAGTGTAATCAAACATTTGTACCCGACGATTTCCACATGTACATCATTGACTTTGCCTTAAAATATGAGTGAAGAATAACCCTGGGTACGGGACGATTCCTGGATAGCTCAGTGGTTAGAGCATTAGCGTATTATATGCCCACCGGGCTACGAGCTACACTGTAGGGTAAAAACCCACCCTATTTCACGATAGTAAAGATTTGAACTTCAATAAGAACAACATATTAAACTATTTAAAAAAAGGTTTTTACCAATCAAACCCTTTACCAATATGAAACGTGCCTACTATCTGTTGGCAATAAATCGAACTGCGTGCAGAAGCCCTTCCCAGCACCATGGAGGCTAGAATGTTGTTTATCACGGTATAAAGCATATCATGGAATATAATCGGTTTTTTCTATATCATATTTGAGGGAACTGCATGGTTACTATAGAGAAACAGCGTTGTCGTTATCTTATATCTCTATGGTCAATCTTTCTTTAAATATAAAACACAATTTGACAACACTGGTTTGTCGATGTTGCCAGTAGCTCCTTTTTACCCCAACACACCACTTTCAATCATAGTTGAAAGCAAGGAGATTCGGCAACAGTTCACTGAGAAATCATACATACAAAGCAGCAACGAACAACTTATGCATATTGTTTTACGATCTGGTTAAACGTTTCAAGATGGAGGCCAATCAAAAGGTTTTCGTTTAATAACTCATCTCAAGGGATTTGAGTTTAATGTTCTATGGTAGAGATAGAGAACCTAGGTAAATTTTGATTTTCTTAAGTTTTGACATATAATACGAAACTAAATACCTGTACCACCTGTATAGCGTTTATTCTCTATGAATAATATGTATATTGTTATTGTAAATAGTTTTAATTTTTCTGTCTAACTTTTTTAATACCTCGTCTTACTACCCGTTCGAGCTATACGCCTATGTACCAATAACGATAATGCGTTATGGATGAAGATGGTTGAATTTAGATGAAGTGTACCCACATTTGCATGCAGGTAAAGGGGAAAAATATTTAGGAAATAAATACTTTCAGTATACCCAACCGGGATCAAACCTTGATCTCAGCGTCATCGGCAGTCTAGTCTATTGTGAGAGTAACGCCCTAGACAATGTGGCCACCAAAATGGTTTCCCGTATAAGTTGAATTTAAAGGAAAGAATTAATAGCACCTTCAAATTAAGGGAACATTCTTCAATTTTAAACCAAAAGAGAAATGTTCAGGTTGTTGTAACAGTGAAACCATTAAGGCTCTTGGCCCTGTCGAGTGCAAGTCTAAAACCTATTTTGTGGGATGGTGGGTGGGAGGGTGAAAGGCGTGGCGTGGCTTCACAACCGACCAAAGTATCCTTCCGCGCCAACAATATCAGATGGCTCACGGAAACCGTAGATGGCACTAGTTACTGGACAGGTCTTGCGGAAAAATCACACGTTTGGAAATATCAGTTTTCTCGAGAACGAGTGAAATGTTTATGTTAATATTATCAACACCTTTTCTAAGATAATGTATCGATGTTTATTAATTGTTACATTTTCTTATTTTTTGTTAAGAAGCCGGTAGTTTTCTACTGAAAAATGTCAATTTTATCGATATTTGATCACTGTTAAAATGATAGAGGAGGTGTTTATATTAAAAAGTATAACTTAATCAACATGCTTCTATTCTTGAACAAACCGTTTCCGAAAAGAAAATTGCAAGACAATAAAAATTCTTGAAGATAACCGTTTGTCCTCATGGTTTTGTATTTCCACGCCAAATAAAAAGGGCCAATAGCCTTAAGGGAGCGAGCTATACTGTTAATAGTACGACTAGTAGGATGTAGTGAAATTTATGATTAACATAAATACTGGTTTGAACACTAGCTATTTGCATTTTTTTAATTTCTGCTGGTGCGCGGGTATTATTACAACAATAATGCGTGGGAGCTTGTGGGGGATGCGGGTATCTGTATCATGATAGACAGGTACCGTGCCGTACGGCACTTCTGCAATACTCGGGTTTTATTAAACTAAATTTTATTGGAGTGTTTGATGGATACTTTCTTGACACATTTTATTTAAAAATATACTTAAAATTTAATCTAGCCCAAGAGAGAAACACTTAAAAATTTAACGTGTAAACTTTTTTAATTAGTTTTATTTGTGGTATTTAACGTGTATTCAAAGACGCAGATGACGACTCACAAACTAAAATAATTCTAACACTGACCCAAAACCCATTTCTTTCAGCTGTCTAATGTCGGATGAAAATGATAGCGTGTGATTGTTTATTTTTTCCCCAACATATTTTTTGTAGTAAAATAACTTACTTAGATAATGTTCTCTTTCACCCATCTCAATTCACCATTTATATTATTTCTGCCATATTGGGAATAATTTCAGAATACAGAAGCAATACCGGCTGAGCTAGGGTGCCGGGATAAACAAACTTAATGTCAAGATTTTTTAAATCTAATAATTTAAAAAATACTTCCACCAATATACTAAACTATTTAGAGTAAAAATCCTCTAGACCTTAACCAGAATTAACCTCACAAATACCCGCTTCGGTGACCGCGTGGTCTAACGCTCTACTCTCGCAGTAGACTAGACTGCCAATTACGGGGAGATTGAGGCTCAAATTATAGTTGGGTATACTGAGGGTGGTTTTCCAAAATGGTTTTCCACTATCCTCCACGTAAATGCGAGTACACTTCCTATACATATAACCTCCCTAATCCATAAAACTATTATCATAATTAGTACATAAGAGTACAACCCGAACGGTTAGTAAGATGGGGTGCTAAAAAAAAACTTAACAAATGTGAATGAGCAAAATAAGTTGTAATCATGCTGCTTTTTTTTTTAAAGAGCATAACATTTATAAAATTGAACAATGAATCTCTCCAGTAGAATTTTTCATTGGCTTAGTATACTTTTGGGATGAAAAAACTACGGAAATCTTATGAATGAAATTATTCATTATTTATAAAATAAGTTTAATATATTTCAAATTATTCTAATTGAAAAGCACCTAAAATATAATCCCGCAGAAATCAAAACCTACATAAAAACTAATTTAATATTAGCTATTCAATAATAAGAGTAATCAAGATAACTGAATCAAAGTAAATATATTTAATATAATACTGTGTTTGTAAAATACGTTAAAAACAACTGAATTGAAATTATGTTAGTACTTACGATTTAATTATTATAGCTTCTACGATTTTTTTTCACAGCCCTCATGAACTTAAAGATCTTAAAATAAAATCCTTAGTATTTGAACCTAGGAAAATCATACCTAGATTAAAACAATTTTTATATCCTCGAGTCAATTATAGGATAGTGAAAACCGATAGAGGAATTAAAATAAAGATAATTAAAATTGTACTTTGTATGTAAAATATGTTATACACAACAAATAAATTGTCCCCATATAAGAGTCAAGATATCTCAGGATGTGTGTGTTTCTTGTCCTGCCTTAGGGCGACTGCCTCGGTCAGCGAGAAAGTATCAGGCCACACGGCTTAAAATACAATGGTCTGTGTTGTTTTCTGGAATTACTTCTCTATTCTGTCTAAGCTCGTACTCTCTTTTACATCCCGTTGTTATCTCAGTAAGAAATAGGAGAAAGGTAACTGCAAAACTTTTTATCTCAAGGTAAAGAGGAAAGTTCGCTGATATTTCTCAAATATATTAAAATGTTCCGTTTGAACCTATCAACAAATTACTGTATTTGTTAGAGGAAGGCTAAATCTAAAGCTCTCTTTCATCGAACCAACTCTCACAGATCCACAAATATGATTAAAAATTCGTTGAAAATGAGCTAATGTTATATTTTTACACATTTGTTTTTATTAATAATACTTAAGGTGGGGTGGTAGTGAGCACCAGTTTAGTGCATTAATTTTGCAGTTTTTATAGCATAAACATTTTTTGGCCAAAATAAATCAAATATTTCTTCTATAGAAACAAAGAGTTTAGCTTTCTGCACATGCTAATATCAAGAGTTCTTGAATATCTCTCATGAGCATAGCGGCATTTGGTGACAAACTTTTTAAATGCAGAGGAAAAGTTGTCACTAAATTCCAGGACACCCTTGACAGATATTAAAGAACTGTTGAGATTAGCATGTGCGGAAAACTAAACTCTATGATTCTATAGAAGAAATATTTGATTTATTTTGGCCAAATAAATGTTTATGATATAAAACTTCGAAAATACTGCCCTAAACTCACGCTCACTACCACCCCATCTTAAACTATAGGCTTAATGTAAAAATAGCCCTGTTAGAATATTTTGACTTTATTTTGGTAAATCTAGAATTTATTTTAGCGTGAACAATATTTATTTGTAGAATTAATATTTCGTTAGTGCTAAACGTCTGCGTGGCAATTTCTCGCTTAACCAGGTGACCCTCCTTTTGTTAGAATAGGTACAAGGTAAAATAATGGTTCCGATACTCAAAGCGCTCAGCACGGATGAAAACGAATAACCCCTTGAAAGCTACCTACATTTAATACATATTTGAGATGCAGGTTGCATTTTGTTCTATCTCACGGCGCTACACTTAAGACACTGACATGTTCCGTTCCGATTACTTATAGTGGGATTTTGTATGAAAGAAGCTTTTATAAATACATACCTATTTACTTGTGGTCTACAATGATAGAATCATACTATATTATTCTTGTTATTTTATAGGTATCTATAATAATAAAATGAAGAGTGTGTTTGTCATGAGCATTGCGTGATATCTACCGCAGGCAGAGGTTTGAAATTTTGAAATATTTGTCAAGGGTGTCCTAGAGTTTGATGGCCACTCTTTCTCTTCATTTAATAAGTTTCTCATTTAATGACAATATTATCGTGACAGGTATTCAACAACTGTTGATAGGATCACTTGAAGAAAATTAAACTCTATTTCTCTACTGGCGTAATGTTTTATTTATTTCAGCCCAAAAAATGTTTTGTTATAAAAACGTCAAAAACGCTGCCTTTAACTCTCGTTCAGTATGCCCCAAGGCCCCCCCCNCCAATTTAAACTCAGAAGCACAGATTTGGGAATAAAGCATCGTTGGATTAGAAAATAAATAAATAATAAAACTCATTATTTAACCCTATTAATTAAAAATCAAAATCAAATGAACTCTTAAAAGAATGATTGATTTCTAAACTTACACCCATACTACTAGATCAGGTCGACCTCTGGAGTCTTGGGGTAAAGTCCTCACCTCAGGACCCGATGATCATGAGCTTAAACCCACCTGGGGTCGACGAATTTTTCTCGAGCGATAAAAAAAACCCGTAGTACAACTTACTTCGGACGGGAAATAAAACCTTCAGTACCATGTCAATTGTGACATGTAAAATAACTCTAAAAGGTATGTGAAAGCACCTTTCCCGGTAAAACTACTAGATTCTTTCACACTTGCTCATAGAAAATTTCCGTGTGCTTATACTATCAACCGGTTCAGAAAGTACACGCTAATTACCTCAAATAAATAAATAAATACTCGACCAGAATCCACTTTATGGTTGTTTATTCCTATGCGCAGATCTCAAATATATATGCTCGTTCTTTTACTGTTTTGGCATCGTGGGCTTAGAACCAATTAGAAAACTCTACTCGCCACCTGCTATCCAAAATTCCCTTTTGGCATACTGTAGTTTAATATATCTTCAATTAAACTAAACTGATTTCTTATAACTACATTAGCTGTGAGTGAGAGTGCAAATGGTTTTTTTTTAGTTATTTGAATTTTACTTTCAATCTTATATTTTATTATTACTACTATTAAAATGTGTTCGCATTCCAATAAATGTAATATGTTGTATTTAAACTATGGTTAAGTGGAAGAGAAGGCTAACGCCTAAACTTCACCAGATAAATAAAGGCTATTATTATTATTATTATTATTATTATTATTATTATTACAAATATGTAAATATTTTTGAGAGGAAATGTTGTATGTGTAAAAACCTTTTGTTTTTTAATCATTTTACTTTCATATTTAAAAAATATATATTTAACTGCAAGACCTGAAGATGTATCTTTAGGTACTTCGGGATTGTATCAAAAAATTAATTATGTAATTTTCTTTTAAATCCTAAATAAACAATGGTTGATTGATTGATTAATAGATTATTATTACTATTATTATCACGATTATTATTATCATTACTATTATTAGTAAATGGTCTTTTTTCTTTTTCTTACTAAGCTATCAACCTCTATCTTTTATTCCAGTTTCTAATATTTCCACTATAATGGAAAGAGATAATAAATTGGCTGCGACTGGACATGTAATGTTGTTCTCAATACCCTGATAGTAAGTTGTGGTTTCCGCCTGTTCGCAACAACACTAGGTATCCACTGGGTTTGCTGGATATCAAACACGCCAAAACACCTTAACTCCAACACAACACGTTCAATAAGAGAGGGAGCGAGTAACGTTCCGCATTTGTTTGCGGTTTATATAAAAAAAAACACTTCTGGTGCCAATATGAATAAAATATTGCTCCAGTAGAAACATAAGTGTTTTAATTTCATTCCACAAGGTGGTATCAACAGTTATTGAATATCTGTCATGAGTAAAGTGGAATTTTTTTACCAGAAACTTTTTAAATTAAGATAAAAAAATGTGGCCCACTTAGGTGGCTGCGTGATGTAAGGCGTCTCTCTTGTGTTGGAATAGACTGCTGAAGATGGGGATATCAGGGCTCAGTCCAGGGTGTACTGAGGGATGGTTTCCTCTAAATGGTTTTACACTATACCTTCACGCAAATGCGGGGTTCCCTTCTTCTAAATTCTAACTTACTAATTCCTAACACATTGGTGTAATTAGTACATAGTCGTATAACCCGAACGGATAGTAAGACGTGGTGCTATATAAAAGATATAAAACATTAAATATTTTATTTATTTTGGTTTTTGTTGTTGGCTTCTCTCCCCGCAACCGACTGATCCTGCCTCCCTCCAGTTCCCCGTTTCTATACTCGTTCTTTCAGAGCGTCTGGGCGGAAGGCCGGAGGCAGTCAGCGCGAATAGAGGAAGCCGGCATCTTTATTGGGCAAGATACATAAGTAGTTACATAGGTAAATTATACAAAGATGCAACGTTAATTTAGTCAAACAGATGTGGAGTTCTTAACATGTGTATTATCAGCTGCTGCGGGCGATGCGGCGTCCTACCTTCTCCCTCTCCCTCGGCGACGAGATGCGGCGAAAGATCCTGCTCCGCCTCCGCGCAATGGCGGTGGGATGTATACTGGGGCCGGAGCTGGGGCTGGTGGTATGAAACCCGCTGGATAAATCACCGCCGTTGCGTCTCCGCCTGATGCCACTATTGCAGTTGTCCGTCCCTTTGTCAAACGCGATGTAAATGGTGTTGACACGGTTAATCACGGTTTGTTGAACTTGGAGTGGTAGGTCTGGGATATGACGTCGCTACCACCAGCAAGAAGTTTATCTGATGTCGATCTAGCCCTGGTGGTAAGCTCTGGGCCTTTGCCTTCAGCACCAAACATACCCGTAGTACGGTAACGGTAAAAATACGTGCCTTATCTCAATTTATCCTCTCCACCATCTTCAAGTACTCTTATTTTGAAAACATATTTGCTTTCACACTTGTTTAAATAGCAAAGCATTTATATTGTATTTGATAATTACGGTTATATCCGCATCTAAGTACTATATTCTTTAAATTGAAAAAAAAAAAGACACTTAGACATGGGAATCAAACCCGGGACCTTTGGTCTAGTACGCCAATACTCTAACCACTGAGTTATTTAGGATTCTAGGTATAATTCTTCAATTTAAGGGATATTTTCTTTCATTTAGGTTTGTGTCGGTGCAGATAACTAAAATTCACGACAAATTGTAGTTACCGTCCTCTTACCAATGAGGGCCTGTGAGATATGGGTTGGAAAGGGGAGGTAAAATGTTATGTTTTGAATTATTGAGTGGTCGGCGCTCGCCCGTGGTAGTGGTGGTGTTATTGGTGGGGGCGGCTCTTAAAGCTCATCAATGTTGCATCCAGCACGTAAATACCCACAGTTACCTCCCCCCCACAGAGGCAGGCCACACGCACGCACGCACACACACACACACACACCGGGATGCATTAGGGGTTCGACCCTCCGTTACACGCATTACATTACAGGAAGACTCGGTATGCTTCTTGGTTGGGAGAGTTTTAAATTAATCAAATAACACCTTTTTTTTACCACTCTCAACAAAATTAAATGCGATTCCCTTTTTTTAATCACCCCATATTACTACCCATTTGGGTTATACGCATATATACTAATTACACTAGTATATTAGGAATGAAGAAGGAATTTAGAGGAGGTATAACTTCATTTGCGTGGAGAGAAAAAGTGGAAAACCATTTAGGAATAAAACATCCTCAATACTCACGATCGGAATTCGTCCCCGTTATCAGTAGTTGAGTCTATTGCCTTAGACCCTTAGACCAGGGGTTGGCAACCTTTTTGAACCCCTGTCCACCTATTTATCTATACAAAATCCTGCGATTATTCATGGTTTCTCCAGTTTAATTTTGCTTTATTTTGTTCTGTAGACGTTACATTTATTCAGTAAAATCAGCCTTCCTCAAATACTTATGTCGCCATCTTTCTAAAAAAATAATAAAAAATGAATAAATAAAATGTTTATTTGTATATTTTCATAGTAAACTATTTTAATTTTCTTAACATGATTGAAGTTATTTTAGTCATTCAAATGTCATTTGAAAGTACTTTATATATATTTTCGAGACTAAAATATTCAAAGATCGACATTAAATGATGATGTTGTTTTCGCGATCGGCTGAAAATTAACGTGAGATCGACCGGTTGGTTACGTCAAGCAAAATAGAATATGATTCCTTGTAGCACACTTCAGTGGTCAAATGATCTAAGGCGTCACTCTCGTGTTAGACAGGCCTGCTGATGATGGGGAGGGAGGGGTTCATTTACCTGTCAGGTCAACTGGGGGTAATTTTCCCTAAATGGTTTACCACTCTCTTTCCAAGCAAATGTAGGTAGACTATATCCAAAATCCTTGCTTCCTCATCAATACCCTATTAGAGTAATTATTATACATGCATATAACCTGAACAGATAGAAAGATGACGTCATAAAAAAAACTTGTTGATTTACTATCAACTATTAATGTAACATAATGTTGTGGTTCCTCCTGAAATAAGATACTTTCGAAGGTATAAATAAAAAACGTTATCGAAATAATGTATTTTTAATTTACGGAAGAATTTTTGTTTGTTTGAATTACGTCATAATTCCTATTCAGATTATCCACATTTGACTAAAATACTGAGCTAAGAAAAAATGAGCCTGCAATTGCGTGAAAAGGAAGTGGGGAAACATTTAGAAACAAATAAACACCCTCATACGACCAATCACGATTCGAACCCCACCCGATTCTCTCTTTAACCAGGAAATGTAACTAGATCAGCATGACATTTAGTCCACGTGTCCATAAAGAAATTAAACTAAATATATTTTCTCTTAAAGTTGTATTCTGATCTACGGGGGGATGTAATTTTTTTGGTTAAAAGTACATTAGTGCTAGAACCGTACTAGAAAACTGTTATCTACCCCTAACCATCCACTTAACCAACCACACACACAATAAATAGTGAGAAAGTTTGTTTCTATTGGCTTTAAAAAGGGCAAGTATGGTAATGAATAGGAGGAATCGGTCAACTAGTGTAGTCTTGTGTCAAGCCTTGCTTGATCTGGTGGCAACCCTTTAGGTCACTATTGTAAAATAAGATTTAGCAACGAATAAGAGAAAGTTGGGCATTTTTTAAACTTTCTTTTGACCCCTTGAATATAAAAGTATTGTTATAAAAAAAAAATCGAATTTAAGGTTTTGATAAGTGTCAACGTTTTATGACCCCCTGAAACAAAAAAATCATTTTATCGTTGTAATCTGTCTGCATCTCGACCTAGAGTCGAAACCATTTCACCGATCAAGCTAAAACTTCGTATTTAGGGCTTTCACTGGGTTTCTCAGGGGAGGTTTTTTTGATGGGATATCCAAACCTAAAATTGTGGGTAGTTTATTGAAGGGGGGGAGGGGGGGGGGTAAAGAGAAAAAATACATTTTCTCAAAATCCGCCCTAACGAATTTTATAAAATTTCACATCTAGGCATTGTTTAACATCACAAACAAAATCACATTTCTCGTTTTCCCATGAAAAATGACTTTAAGAGTACATTACACTAGCGGAAACTTCAAATTTTGATCTTTATCTTCGCAACTATTTGAGATACGAAATAATTTACCAGTGTAATGTTGTAGTAATCTAAAAAATAAAAAAATATTTTTATAAAACCAATAGTTTCTGAACTTTAAGCAAATATGTATATTTTATGAAGCTCTTTGATATGTGAAACTGATTCTTATGCTCTTTGATGGACAAAGAAGTTCCTCTTTTTTGCAATGTTTCTGTTACAGTTTATATTATTTCGCTCCAAAAATCTTACTAGCTTTTAGTAACCGTCCATATCTTACGGTAAAGTGCTCGCCTCAGGACCCGATGATCGTGTGTTCAAACCCAGCCGAGGTCAAAATGTTTTTCTTGATCGATAAATATACGTAGCAAAATTTCCTTCGGTGGTTAAGTAAAGCCGTTTCTACCATGTCGATTGTGGCATGTAAAATAACCCTGGAAGGTATGTGAAAATACCCTTCCCAGCAAGATTAGTAGGTCCCTTCGCTTTTGCTCATAGGAATTCTCGTGCGCTGATATAATAGGTCGTTTCAGGAAGTGCACGTTAAATACCTCAAATAAATAAACAAAAAAGAAAATGTCTATAATTTAATATAAAAGAGAGAGTCTTTGCGGTGCATCGTAGCATTTTGTTTTAGTTGTCTTCACCCTGGAAACACTTGACGTTCCCCCTCTGAATCTAGCCTCGACGTGGGACTGATGCCGGTAGATGACTCGTAAGTTCGCAAGGGTGACCCCATGACCCTCTCTGATTGATGTGGGAGGGACAGAGGAGTAAGGGAAGGAGGGATGGTCTTTGTTGGACCATCACTGCACAATGGAAACGTTGGGGCTGCTGGGAAATAAAAGAGGAACATACCAACGAAAATAACAACGTGAAAAAAAAAGCTTTTTTTTTTGTACCTCTTGGATATTATTCCCCACAGTCTGAGATTGGAAAGAAAGAAAGAAAGAAAGAAAAATGAAAAGAGGACAAAAACAGTGTTCATGTAAAGACTAGCAGATAGACGACAGAATAAAATGGCGTCACGAACAGTTGTCTAGAGAAATGTGAAGGGCAGCTATTTGCTGATGTTTGTAGGGTGTTAGTAATGAATGAGGGTAGAAATAAAAATTAATGTAAAAGTTGTGTGTGAATTCAGTCTTTCTACAAGTTTGGACTACACGCATATCTACACTAGATCGGGGTAGATACTAACAATTTATCTATTAAAAGAGATATAACGGTATTTGATTAGGGGGAGAGTGAAAAAACATTCCATAAAAAAAACCTCCCTCAGTGAACCCCACTGGAATTCTAAACCCAACCTCCCTGTCACAGCCAGTCCAGTACACTGCGTGAGAGATGCCCTATTAAACCAGGGGTGCCAAACTGGCGTTTGTGTTTAGTGCAGCACGCATCCTTTTCGACGAACCATTAAGGTGGGAGTGTAAGGGACGTAAGGAAAGGTCAATGTTTTTGTAGTTTTTATAGCAACACTTTTTTTTGGCCAAATAAATAGTGGAAACATGGTTTAATTTTCTTCACATGGTGATATCAACAGTTGTTGAATATCTGTCATGAGCATAGTGGCATTAGATTAAAAACTTTTTAAATAAAGAAAAAAAGTAGTCATTAAATTACAGGAAACCCTTGACAGTTATTCAACAACTGTTGAGGCTACCATGTGAAGAAAATTAAACTCTTATGTTTCTGCTGGAGGAATATTATATTTATTTTGGAATGAAAAATGTTTTGGTATAAAAAACACCTAAATGGTGCCCTTTTGTCACATTACCCACACTCCCACGTTAAACAATGATACACTTTTCGTATTTTTTAAAAACGTCATAGAAATAAAAACTTTAATAATGTGATATTTTGGAATGTAGCTTAGTTTGTAAAAATCTGAAGTTTTTGTTCCATTTTGGTATTCTTTCTTCGACATGAATCAATTTCCAAAAGTGTTTCAATTTGCACGCCCAATATGTGAGATGTTTGGCAGCACTTAGAGGTGTTTAAAATTGTTTTCTCACATGAAATGGAACCAAACACACGAGATATCGTGGCTTAAAGGGACACAGTGTTCAACAATTATGAAAGTGAATTTGGCATAATATTTATAGCATCAACACACACAATTTCTGCAAATAAAAGTTTTCTGATTTTTGGTAAAAATACAACAAAATCAATGGGGTGTGTCTTTTTGTTTTATAACTGAGTTTATTCTTATCTTATTTTAATATTAAGGTACTAAGTTGGAATTATTTTTATTAATTTACTGATGATATTTTGTAACGACCTTGATTTGACCCTAAAGGATATTTGAGAGCATTGACAATATTCTCCTATTCATATTTTTACATAAAACATATGTTGCTTTTATTTGAATTTTATATTATATTACTTCAGGCATAAAATAGGTTCATTTATAGTAAATCACCAGATTCTAACTAAGCAAGTACTAGCTATTTTTTGTCGTTGAGTTAACGCCCTGAAGGTAGAAGGCATCAGCCAGTGTAACTAACTTCAGTGCGTTAATGCAGTCGGCTGACGGGGAGGGTTTTTCGTGACAGCTTCCTGTTCTCGAAGCTACCAGTCCTATATTCTAATATTCCATAGGACTGCGATTCTAAAATAAGTATCAGCTTTCATTGTTCTTTCGATACCATCACTTGTTCGGAACGAACGTGTTTATGAAGGGTGCGAATGTTAAACGCGCGACAAGTTAATTAAACAACTTTTAAGTTCTTTTTTCATCTTAAACATTTATAAAACTGCGATGTGATAAGTAATCATGATCATACTTTTTACATCTTTAGCAAGACTGATATAATTGAATAAATAACTAAAACTTTATTTCATATAAGTATCATTTATTATCTCCAAACATTCAGTATCATAACAATTGATGTAACGTGGGGCTCACGACAAGGTGTACGGAGGTGGGTACGAAAGATGGCGCCCAAGTGAAGACTACGACAGGAGGTGTATAGGTGTAAGTTGGAAGACGTAACAAATGGTGTCCAATCGCGGGTCAGTTATATCCAAATAAACCGTAGCATTATAATTGACGCACAACGAGGGACGTCATAAATAGGCAACCACGAAGGACGTCATAATTGGCGCCCAATCCCGTGGCATCGTTATAACTAGCGCCCACGCGAGGTGTAACGAAAGGGGCATCGTTACAATGGGCGCACAACTAAGGGGCATCACAAATAGCCCAAACCGTATCGTTACAATTTTTTTAATGAGGTCTCCTCGGTATTTAAAATGTTCAATGTGTTAAAATATATTTTTGTATGCATACAATCTTTTTGTATTAATTACATTAACTGTTATCATTCTCTTAAGCATATTTCCCAATATTTATTAATAAATAATCAAAAACCAGGATTAATCGGTGTAAATAATCATAGCATGAACAATTATTTTAAACAATCATTATCGCTAATCAGTTTTACTGAATCGGTACACCTCTAGTAGAATGTTATTAATAATGACAGCAAAAAAGTTTGTATTTTTGAAAGCAACCTTTCTAACTGAATCCAACTATAGTAACCTCTTGAACAGGTATGTAAGTTTCTTATGACAATTCGACTATAAACTTGTTAGAGGGGGTACTTTTTTTACTGCTTACACAATGTTGTTTACAATCATTTCTTCAGGCAAATGCTTTCATGAAAATTTTTAGAAATATTCAACAAAATAAAGATATTTTGTTAAATAATTTGCAGAGCTACCACCATCACTTCAAAAGAAAGAATTACTAATATATTTGCAAAAGGCAGAAAAAATTAGTAAAAAATTTGGCAGCTCACGAAATTACACTTTTAATACCTATTCCTGTCTAAATCGAGATAAAAATTAAATATTAGAATCGAGGAAAACAGATGTTGGTCTCATTTCATCTCAAACAATCAGATGGCCAGATCACGAGCAAGACTCACAATGTCAAGGAAGAAGTCGACGTGCGGGCGCTTGTGCACAAAGAAGCGCACAGGATGCCTGTCGATGGTAACTTTGAGGACAAAGTCGGGCGGTGTCCCCGGTTTGACTGTGGTCTGGCGCACCACACCGTCATGATGTGAGTGGATCAGAGTCTCGTCTAGGTCCAGCACTAGCACCTTGCGTTTCACTATACCTGCACAACAATGACATAGTTTATCATCTAAGAAATAATGTTATTCAACCACTGATATATTGTTATTAATATTATTGTTGGCATTTATAGGCACACCAGCACAGTATGGCCATTAACACCTTTTACGGGAAATTAGAAACATAATAAGATAACCAAAAGGCTAAATAAATAGAAAGAATACACATACAAGAAATATCAGATGAATATATTTGAAAAATATATATACCAAAATTTAAAACTATACTACATCTTTTTTTAAAACAAATCTCAACAGAAGACAATCACCAAGTGAGCCACTCTATAAGAAAAAGACTCAAATGGAATCTAAAAGATTCGCCTGACATATAATACAGAGTAAAGAAATGACTCCAGTCACACTGTCACATACCAAATAACGAAGGTCACTATTAAAATCAAGAGCCAGGCGAATATTTGTAACACTCCACCAACATGTGATACACACTAAGTGGAGCATCGCAAATCTCACACACGAAAGTAAATATCGATGGGTTTTAGAGAAGTATGACTGTGGCGGAGTCTTGTCATGGCAACCTCCTCTCTTACAGACGTATATATAGAAGAGGGCCATTGTGAAACACTCCATTGATATAAAATAACTTGGGTTTTTTTTCTCTCTCTAAATAATTCCTTAATCTTAGGATCTGGGTGAAAGGAAAATAATCGTTGATTACAACTCAAGATAAAATGATTAAAAATGGGATATTCTATTATGGTTACATTTGGGGGATATTCTATGATGGTTACTTTTTTGGGGCTATTATATTTTTAATCCCACCCAAAAATTAACTAAGAAGGCTTTGAGAATAGAAAAATTTTACTCAAAAAAAAATTGTTTTTAAAGAGAGAATTTAGCAATACTGCGGTGTAGCATCATTTATTTATTTAGCACCGCGTCTTACTACCCGTTCGGGTTATACGCTTAAGTACTAATTACTCTAATGGATTAGGAATTGGGAGGGTTGAATTTAGAGGAAGTGAACCCGCATTTGCGTGGAGGGAGAGTGGAAAGCCATTTAGGAAAAACCACCCCCAATTCACCCGACTGAGATTCGAACCTCAATCTCCCCGTCCTCGGCGGTCGAGCTCGACACGACTAGCGCGTTAGCCAACTACGCCACCGAGGCGGGTTGTAGCATCATCAACGAAGAAGCACATCCCTTTTGTTTCAATAAATTTTTTTATTCAAACACTATACACACCTGCTTGTTTCAGTGAATTTTTATGACAAATTGTTATGTGTAGTTTGCATATCAATGCAATGATTAGGTGAAAAAGTCAACCTCAGTGGTCTTGGGGTGAGGTGCTCACCTCCAGACCCAATGTTTGTGAGTTCAAACCCAGCCGGGATTAATGGACTTTCCTGGCAAAATTGCTAGGTCCTTTCATTCTCGTTCATATATATTCTGATATAGTCTTGTCGGTTCAGAAAGTGTGTGTTAAATACATCAAATAAATAAATTAAATGTGGAAAAGCATTTAATCTTCACAACCAACATTCAAATGATAACATAAGATGATGCTCACACCTTTGGACACCCAATTCAAAATGTTTGGTAACAGCACAATAGGTGCCTAATGCCGATGAATTTAACTCTAGTTAAAAAAAATTCTTCCGAATTTTTCAATGAGTGTAGAGTTAAATCCATTGAGAATTGAGTGTAAAACAGTGTTTTACAAAATTAATAGTAAAGGGCGTTGTGTTTATACCATTATAAGTTCACGCCACATGTAAAGCTGATAAAAAATACCATTTGTTTATTTTATTCCAAGTGTATTATTGAATAGCACATTTCAGAGCTCAAAAAATAGAAAAAAAAAAAAAGTTGGCACTATTAAATGTATTTTAACTTTTTTATGGTAGTGTAAATCTAATTTATATTCAAATGTAAAATAAAATATTTGTGTTTTTTGTATTAACTTAATACTATTTTTTTAGCACCACATCTTATAAAATCAGGGTGTCAAAGTATATTTTAAAATTCCCTTACTTTTCCAAGTTTTTCAGACCCAATTTCCAAATTTTCCAGTCTCTATATGGTAAATGGTTTTTTTTAAGATTGCAATTGAATGTAATACTATTTTTTGATGCATACCCATTATGAAATTATGTCACCCTATGAGGTTTTTAAGATGTCAGCCTAAAGCTGATGGATAGTGTGATTTAAGTTATATTTCAGTGAGAGAATATTGAGACATTACAAGATCCCCTTACACCAGTTCAGCTTAAAATTGTTGTGAGAAACATTCTTTATTAGTTTCTTCTTCCTATAACTTAATCAATTCTCGCGCATGCACATAACCATGACTCAACTTTGACTGAAGACAAGCGGTATAGGAGTGAACAATAACTTGAAAATCACATGATGACTTTGATAGTTGAGATTAGCATACTCAACAAGAATAGCTGTGTTAAAATAGACTCGAGGTATGTATTAACTGGAAGAATATGTTAGTTTTATTATTGTAAAAAAAAAATATGTATATTATTTTGAGTAAATATCAATGTGAAAATTCCAGAAATTTGATCAAATTTCCCGACTTTTACCTGACCAAGCAAATTCCCTTACAATCCCCTGTTTTTCATGTCACTAGACACTTTGTTATTACTTGTTCGAGTTACACATCTGTATGCTAATTATGCTAATCTGGGATGAGGAAGGTTGAATTTTGAGGATGTGTACCTACATTTTTATGGAGAGAGTGGAAAACCATTCCTCAGTACACTCGACCCGGATTCAAGCTCCGATCTCCCAGTCTTGGGCAGTCTATTCTATTGTGAGATTGATTCCCTAGACCATTTGACCAACAAGGCAGCTACTAATACTTTCAACATATGGCACTCTAAAGGATAGGGATTAGGAGGGCAGCTTTGGAGAAAGTGCACCAGCTTTAAAGCCGGAGAAAGAAAGGTAAAAATCAAAGTGAAAATCACCAACATTTCATTTGATTGGGATCAAAACCCTGACTTCCTAGTCAAAGGCTGTTTCGTCACTAAAAGTTCAATTCTTTGGAAAGATTGATAAACAGTGCAAGTGACTTTTTTTAGTAGCACTAAACAAACCCAAAGAGTTTAACAATACCAAAACTACGAACACTATCCATACAACCCGCCTCAGTGGCGTAGTTAGCAAACGCGCAGTCTTTACCGAGGACGGGGAGACCGAGGTTCGAATCTCCATCGGGTGAATTGAGGGTTTTTTTCCTAAATGGGGTTTCACTCTCCCTCCACACAAATGCGGGTTCACTTCCTCTAAATTAAACCTTCCCAATTCCTATTTCATTATCATAATTAGTACTTAAGCGTATAAACCGAACGGGTAGAAAGACGCGATGGTATAATTTAATTTAATTTAAAACTATCCATACTAACTAACCAACCCCCCTCCCCACTTTTCAGCCACATTTGAACATTAAATTCATTTAGATTACATTTTTAAGATACACATTATTTAACAAAAATGATAACTAAAGTTAGTCATCTAAGTGTTTCAAATATGGAACACTTTATTACGAGACAAATTGCCCTTCATACCTACTCAAGGCAATGGTTCAGTCCGCTACATTTAGCTGACAACTTGACAGAGCAATAAGTCCCATTTTGAAAGCAGTATGGTACATCATAATGGATGACAGACAAGGCTGTGAAGAGGTCCGACTCCAACAGGTATATTAAGAAATGAATTGGACCAACTCCAGTTGGCAATAGACAAACTGGGCTGCAAACTCAAGGATTAAAACTTTAAGACTTGAACTCCTGAAACCCATCACAATATCCCTGAAAATCTTGAGAAATCAGTAGGCGACAATGTTTCAAATGAACCTAAATTATCGATGGAAAACAATACATTCATCAAAACAAAAATATATAAACTATCAATAAATCAAACAACACTTTTCAGATATTTTTACAAAGCACATTTGCTCAGTTAGTAGCATTATAACTGAGTTAATAGAACAAAAGAATTATTTTTTTCAAATAATTAGTATCATGATTTTTTTATGATAATGGAAATTAATAAAAATAAAGAAAATAGAAAAATTAACTAATAAGCGTAAATTTAATAAAGAAAGTCCACCCAGCGAAAGAGAAGAAATGTGGGAAGAATCAAATGCACAAAATTGACATCATCTTCCTTTCTTCTTTCTTTTATAGTAGAAGTAGTCAAACAAACATTTAAACACTAATTGAGTAATATTTCAGCATTGTTGCCTTTATCATGAACAAAAAGAGAAGAGAGAACACACTTTAATTTTGTGTAAAGTGTATTTTCTCTTCTCTTTTTTTGATAAAGGCAACAATATTACTCAATTTGTGTTAAAATTAGTGTTTAAATGTGTGTGTGACTACTTCTACTATAGAAGTGAGAAGAAAGGAAGATGTCACCTTTGTGCATTGGATTCTTCCTACATTTTTTAATCTTTTCCTGGGTGAGCTTTCTTCATTATAATTACACTTATTAGTTTATTTGTTCTTTTTCTTTATTTTTATCAATTTCCATTACTATAAAATTATTTAGCCATTGAGCCACCACATTTTAAACATTATATAATGATTTTAAATCTATACCCAATGAAATAAACTATGCACCCTTTTCTTGTGTGTAATTTTGATTCTTTTATATAGTTCTGTAAACATATGATTACTCAGAGAGATTATAAAATGGGAATCAATTTATTTCCAAAAGCTTGAATTAAATGCTGAGTTTCAAAGTATCAATAATCAACACAAGTGTGTGGTTAACTAATACTCAACTTTGGACAGTAGAAAGGAAATATTATTTTGATAAATAGTGATGAATGTATTAATAATAACAAATATCACAACCTTGACAGTTTTCTCATTACTTAAAACAATCTAATCTTATCTCAAGAAGTAACAAAGAAAGAAGTTTCAGCCTTATTAAATAGCCAATCCAGTAAATAGGCTTATTTTATGTTGATAAAATTTATAATACATAAAATAAATATTATTTCAACTAGCATTCTTAAAACAAAGAATTAAAATTGTGGAATAAAGGCAATTCATTGAGAAACCATTGCCAATGACAAAGTCTAGAATAAAATAGTTTTTTGAGACATGTAACTCAATTATACATTTAATAAAAAGAGATTTATCGAAATAAAAGTAGTTTTTCGCTGCTATAAAATGAAATCATCACAAACAATTAATGTTAAGTGGCATTATATCCACAATTTGTGGGCATGTAGACTAAGTGCCAAGCTTGTCTAGTGTGGTTTACCGGCGACAGGCCTAGGTTCGAATCCAAACAAATGTGTGCACACCTCTAAATTCTAACTCTCATATTTATAATAATCAAATGTGGATAGCATAGATGGGTGATAAGATGTGGTGCAAAAGACATTTGACATTGTATTTTATTGTAATGCATATGTGGAAAAGTGCAATACTATGCACAAACCTACACAAACAAGCCTAATCATCATCATTATCATCATCATTATCATCATCATCATCATCAACAACAACAGCTGTTTCCAAACTGTGGCCAAGTCAGTTTAATAAAATGCCTCCATCTTCCTCTATCTTTTCACAATTCTTCCTCTATCCTTTCACAATTCTTCCTCTTTAAATTACTTCCATTTTTCTCCTCTCACTCGAACACTTTCTGTTCTATGCTCCTCCCATCTTTTTTTTACCTCCCTTGCGGTCTTTATACTACATACTTCATCTCCATCATTATCTTTGGAATCATCACCTTTTCCATCCTCATTACATGCCCATACTATCTCAGTATTGCTTCCTCTATCATCTCATGTATTCAAACATCTTCATTACAAGTCCATACTATCTCAGTCTTGCTTCCTCTACCATCTCATGTATTCAAACATCCTCATTACATGCCCATACTATCTCAGTCTT
>CABFWB010001373.1:129935-149715 GCA_902151455.1 Timema bartmani | reverse complement strand
CCCCTGGGGGGGGGGGGGGCCTTATTCATTTTTATGAACCCAAACGTATATTTCTACATGTTCCATACTCAACTTTTTTTTAAAGTATGAAGACGGTAATACTTTACGTTTACTGTTAGACTGACGAGTGTAACCGCTCTTTTTATGTGGACATTAAATATATCATAAAAATAAAATTTATGTTTTGTAAGAAACACTAAAACCGATTATAAGAGAAAATTGTGTCTGGTCATTCCTTTTTTGTGGTTTCACTTTAAGGGTGCCGTCTGCGTGAAGGAAAATTCCCTCACACTGCTATATTTGTGAATGTTCGAAACCTCTAGAACAATCCTCAACTTTCTCAGAATGTGCTGTTATTTGTCTGGATTCAGGACTGGAACATTTCGTGTCGTGAAATGTTGGAAATGTTCTCACGCTACAGTATTTTTATCCTGTAGAGACTTGTTGATAACTCACCTTTGTCTTGTAACGGCCCATATTGACAACCAACTAACAAACAGCTCCTCGGGTATTTCTGGACGCCCCTCTCGACTCCTGGTGCTCGTCCTAACATCACCCGATTATCCGGCTGTTGAAATGTTGTATAGCCGGCACAAATGGATTACATTAGGTTAAGTAATTCTCACCTTCTAAATTTGGAACAAAGAAAAACTCATCCAATAATTTATATTTTATTCCTTCATTTTTTTTGGGTGGTTTTTGGGTTTATTTTTGTGGGTCCATTTGGATATGATCAAGTAAAATTCAACCAACTACACTTTTTATTTGAAATATATTGGTGAGTAGGGGAGTCAAAATGGTTTCATTGGTTAGCATTTTGAAAGTGTATCATTTTGTTGAAACGTGTTTAAACAAGAGAATGTATCCTCTCCCCGTCTTACTACCCGTCCGGGCTGGCGTAGTACCCCTGACCATGATTCGAACCCAGACCAGACGCGGGTTGGGTACAGTGTATTATGGACCTCCTCCAGGTGTAAACAACATAATTACAGCAAAGCCCCGTGTCTGAAAGGTGGTTAAGAACAAAGGCTGACCCTATTAACCGTGGGTAGAGGATATGATGTGAGGGCGAGCCCTACGGCGGTAATTTGGGTCACGGCCCGGTGGGTGTGATATAAGGGGCACTTTGTATAAACAGTTCATATGCACGACTACTAGTAGGTGCAGGCGTTAGTAGACTGTCCCCTCGCAATCTCACTATCTCCCGCTAAATCTCAACATCACTTCAGACGTCTCACGGTATTTTCTACTCGAAATTGAAAGAGGGATTCCCCAACTCCAGCCGGACAAGGAAAGAGGGATTCCCCGGCTCCAGCCGTACAAGTGTTCGCTAGTTCTCACTGCGAGTTGGACTGAAAGAGGGAGTCCCTAGTTCCAGCCGGACAAGTGTTCGCTAGTTCTCACTGTTAGAGGCTGTTTTACCTTGACCTCCAATACGGCCCATCTATCACTGCGGACCACATGTTGGGAAACTGTGGGATGAAGATCTACACACACTTCTGATTGAATTATCCGGTTTGTAGGAACTGGTTATAGCTGACTTGTAACCAATTTATTCAAGTGGTAGATTTCATTTTCAAGAAATGGCAAGAATTGATTATTGTAATAGAATAATTAGAAGAACATGCCTGAGACTTTCTCCAAGAAGTTAAATGGAATGTTCCGGTAGCGGGGATTTGGACAGAAGCTTCTAGTGCTAGACAATAGTTCTGTTGGTTTTAGCACCGCGTCTTACTACTACCGTATCACTTTTGTTTGAGAAATATTTTTTGTTAATGTTTCTATGCATGATTCCCTAAAAACAAAGACAAATAGAGACAATCCATGAACGACCGAATTGTAGAGTTTCCTACAATATGTGTTGATACAATGATATTAATTGAAAACCTTGATTTACTCAACTTATTTTGAGAAGTTGTGAAATGAGGAAAGTGGACCGAGTAGAAAGAGACATCGCAAAGTAGAGTCTACAAGTCCTCACTTGGTATTGAACCAAGAAGTAGCTACTATTAAAATCCTCCTCGTTCCTAACTTGGACGGTTGTATCTTGATATGAGAGGTAAGATTGATTAATGTCAGAACTGTTTAGCTTGTCGAGAACGCTAACATCAAACTAAGATGGTCCTGATTAGATCTGGCGAGCGATACAGGAACCAAATAAACCGGCCGAAGATAATGTTGGGTTATTCTGTCTGTGTGATGGATGGTAGAGGTTTTGCAAAATACTACCTTGGATGGCTACTGAAGCGCGCGCGGTGCCTTGTTTGGTAACTAAGAGCTGTCTTGCGGTCAATTGGGGGAACATTGATTAGATGCGTGAAACAAGTGGAGCTATTTGGAAGATGGATACTGTTCCGTTTAGTCGGCCGCGTTAAACCAGCCGAGACGTAGAGCTAATTCATTCTTGATTCACCGGTGTCGAGGTTAGAACTCCGGCCGGTTGTACGTAGGACACAGTCTTCCTCTCTCTCTCTCCAAGATAATTATGGAACATTTCTTCTCAATTCAACCTTAACATCAGCGCGATCAAATGGATAGCTTGGACTCGTGTAAAAATGTATTGATTTAATAAAAGATCACAATATTTAAATATATAATTGGTGATTTGTGTGCAACCTAATTGGATCAAGAAAGATATTGAACAGTTGGTTTAGAGAAAGAATGAAATCAAGTGAGTTTTTGACAACATTCAGATTGTTCTGAAACATTGGATTAAAGTTCCTTTAATCGCCATCTTTGGGGAGGGCTTCAAAGCTCGCAATTAAATATTTAAAACTTTCTAAAACTAGTTCTGATTTAGTTTCCTGGGGATCTCAAATACACCAGCGGCTCACTGATTGTATAGTACCACTGGTTGATCTCACTGATGTATAGTACCACTGGTTGATCTCACTGATGTATAGTACCACTGGTTGATCTACCAGTATCTCACTAATGTATAGTACCACTGGTTGATCTACCAGTATCTCACTGATGTATAGTACCACTGGTTGATCTGCCAGTATCTCACTAATGTATAGTACCATCTGGTTGATCTACCAGTATCTCACTGATGTATAGTACCACTGGTTGATCTACCAGTATCTCACTGATGTATAGTACCACTTACAAAGAAGCTGTTTTAGTTGGAATATCAGCCATATAAATGGTTGTTCCTCGGCACTCATTTTTGCGGCCAGTTCCCCCACCCAACCCCATTAACCGGGTTAAAACCCTGGATGAAACGAGCAGTTGGATACACATTTTACACAGTATTGTTCTTAAATTTATTTTAACGATTATATTTGTCTTCATCTCTCTGAGATCGCAATCAAGCAAGATGTATAATTTTTATATTTCCATAGGTCAAGTCATGTGATCTGTAGCTGCCGCTTTTTATATCTACTTTCAATGCATATAAAATAACAATAACAATAATAATACTACTACTACTACTACTACTACTACTACTACTACTACTACTAATAATAATAATAATAATAATAATAATAATAATAATAATAATAATAATAATAATAATAATAATAATAATAATAATAATAATAATATAGTAAAAGCTATCAATGCTGACCTAACAAAAGTTTGTATTTTCTGAACATTCGTTTCTACCACTAGAGTTCGTTGGAGTGTTCTAAAATTCAAATATAGATTCCTGTTGAGAGCATTGCCCATAAGATGTCACATATAGGATCAGCCCCCAATTTTGGACTTAATGGTCGTCCTCCCAGTGATTCCTGCAACTCGAGCTGACGTGGTCGTCCTCCCAGTGATTCCTGCAACTCGATGCTGACAGTAAGATTCAGCTCATTGACAGTTCCTGGGAGTGGTCGTCCTCCCAGTGATTCCTGCAACTCGAGCTGACAGTCAGATTCAGCTCATTGACAGTTCCTGGGAGTGTCAGGTGTTTAGATCCTGATTGGAACAAGTTTGGTCAAATGGCTCGCCTACCAAGGTTGAGTACTTCCCCCCTTGATGCGTCTCACACACACACACGCTCTGTGACTGTGTGTTTATGACAAGAGGAACTTATTGTCAGAGATAAACACACCACAGGAGACTTGTTTACCCGTTATGTAAACAATCAGACTAGTTTTGACACAGGGAAAGGTTCCTAAAGACATATGTTTGGGCAACTGGAAGGGAAAGATTAGAAACATGTGAAATATGAGGACCCAGAAGAATGTTGTATGGAATGAAAGAAACAGATGAAGGTATACAGCAAAGAAGAGTTAAAATGGTAGGACATCACTGAAAATTGATAGTTTGACGAAGATAATTACAGGAGATGAGGAAGGAAGAGAGTCAACAGGGAAACCAGGATTGGAACACAAGAATCAGCTAGCGGACGGTGTGGACAGAAGAAGGTACAAAGATGTAAGACAATTGGCTCAGGATGGACAAAAGGGAAGATCTGCAGCAAACCAATCACAAGATTGATGACCTAGTGATGATGACCTAGTGATGACGACCTAGTGGTGATGACCTAGTGATGATGACCTTAGTGGTGATGACCTAGTGATGACGACCTAGTGACGATGACCTGGTGATAATGACCTGGTGATGATGACCTGGTGATGATGACCTAGTGATGATGACCTAGTGATGTCGACCTAGTGAGGATGACCTGGTGATGATGCCTTAGTGATGATGACCTAGTGATGATGACCTAATGATAATGACCTAGTGATGATGACCTGGTGATGATTACCTAGTGGTGATGACCTAGTGATGACGACCTAGTGAGGATGACCTGGTGATGATGCCTTAGTGATGATGACCTAGTGATGATGACCTAATGATAATGACCTAGGGGTGATGACCTAGTGATGATGACCTAATGATAATGACCTAGTGATGACGACCTAGTGGTGATGACCTAGTGATGATGACCTAGTGGTGATGACCTAGTGATGACGACCTAGTGACGATGACCTGGTGATAATGACCTGGTGATGATGACCTGGTGATGATTACCTAGTGGTGATGACCTAGTGATGACGACCTAGTGATGATGACCTAGTGATGATGACCTGGTGATGATGACCTAGTGATGATGACCTGGTGATAATGACCTAGTGATGATGACCTGGTGATAATGACGTAGTGATGATGACCTAGTGACGATGACCTGGTGATAATGACCTGGTGATGATGACCTAGTGATGATGACCTAGTGATGATGACCTAGTGATGATGACCTAGTGGTGATGACCTAGTGAGGATGACCTGGTGATGATGCCTTAGTGATGATGACCTAGTGATAATGAGCTAGTGATGATGACCTGCTGATGATGACCTAGTGATGACGACCTAGTGGTGATGACCTAGTGATGACGACCTAGTGATGACGACCTAGTGATGATGACCTGGTGATAATGACCTAGTGATGATGACCTAGTGATGATGACCTAGTGATGACGACCTAGTGAGGATGACCTGGTGATGATGCCTTAGTGATGATGACCTAGTGATGATTACCTAGGGATAATGAGCTAGTGATGATGACCTGCTGATGATGACCTAGTGATAATGAGCTAGTGATGATGACCTGCTGATGATGACCTAGTGATAATGACCTGGTGATAATGACCTGGTGATGATGACCTGGTGATGATGACCTAGTGATGATGACCTAGTGATGACGACCTAGTGATGACGACCTAGTGACGATGACCTGGTGATGATGACCTAGTGACGATGACCTGGTGATAATGACCTGGTGATGATGACCTAGTGATAATGACCTAGTGATGACGACCTAGTGAGGATGACCTGGTGATGATGCCTTAGTGATGATGACCTAGTGATGATTACCTAGTGGTGATGACGCCTGGCTGATATTTGATGCCGGATCTCTCCGTCATCAGCAAACAAGACTGACGCCTTAGTCCTTCTGCTCATCGATACAAGAGTAGTTTAGTTTCCAAGAGTTTCTTAGTATTCCCCTTGTTTATTAACTAGTTAAATATTTGATCATCATCGTTTTTAATACAGACTGTAATATTATATCATTCTTGTGAGTTTATGTTTCATTGTCAAACGCTTGCCAGATACTCAGTAGCCTCGAGTTCGATTCGTTGTTTGGTCTTTAGATTTAAAAATCCCACTTTGTTTCTATGGTTCATTGTTACTAAAAAATGATCCGAAACACTTTAATAATTACTTTACCTGTTTTTATCAATTATTTTATTCTGAAAAAGATGTTGATGGTCCGTTTTTTAAATGTAAACGAGGGCATGATATTGATTGCTTGTGTTCCTCAACATTTTAAATGCACCACTTTGCTGTAATTGGCTCTAAAAGTAATTGTGTGCCCATAAAAGTAATTTATAGAAGCGGTCCCTGTCGACACAAAGTTGTGTGCATGTGAATTGCCTGTTTGTTTGTTTTACAGAGTTAGGCATCAGCTTTTTATTTACAGCCAAGGAATAAAACTCTCACATTTACAACGTAGGCCTGATCATTATAGAAGAATTTATTTGGGGAAAGATCGGACCTTCAGAAAGTTGAGAATATTGAACCTAATCTGATTCATCACACCGATTGCATTTTTACATTGAAACGTATCTTGGGTGTTAAAAGACCACTCTAACCTTTGAAATACATTAAAGATTATAATTAGTATTTAATAGAGACATAAATTATTATTTGGGTTTGATAGAACACGATATGTGTTTATTTATAGCTTTATTTCCATTCTAATTTAGATAAATAATGTTACCACTCGCAAAATATTAGACCAGACCTGATACCACCTTGTGTATATATATATATGACAAGACCTGATACCACCTTGTATATCCTTTTCTTGTATTTCTTATTGTGAAAAGTTTTTTCGTCCTTCTACCAGAGTCCTGCTCTAGAAGCGGTTGAAAGATAAAGACAATTTTGTTACATGAATGCATTGTTACAACTACAGTACGTTGCACAGTGTTACAACTGCAGTATGTTACACAGTGTTACAACTACAGTATGTTACACAGTGTTACAGCTACAGTATGTTACACAGTGTTACAGCTACAGTATGTTACACAGTGTTACAGCTACAGTCTGCTCCAAAATACCCATGGTTGACCGGTTAGGGAGTTGCTTGCAGCGCTTTGGGCTCATACCATTACCAGCTCAATATGTCTTGTCATAGATTAAGTTAGTTTGTAATTTGTGAACTTTAACTACTCAATGCTAATAAAATACTTGTTAAATGCCTTGAAATTTAAAAATAAATCCTGGTAGACATTAAAAAAACTGTTTTTGTCAAACTAACAAAAACTAAGCATTTACATAGCAAACCGTTTCCAAAGTGCTGTGAGAATGTGGATTGGTCACTTGGAGCCCTGAATATAAACATACTGTACACTCTGTTCTGTAGCATCTGGACCACTTTCTAACACACACACCCCTCCATTGTGTCCAGTCTTGAGGGAGGCTGTCAGATATCAGTCAGTTCCTTGGTCCAATAACAACCCAAGCAGGAATAGACGTGTTGTATAGTTCAATGCTATCTAGGCCTAAGATATATAAACTGCACTCAATAATGTGATGTTCACCAAATATTGAGCATGTGCTGTTAAAAATGTTCAGAAAATTATATAAACTTATTTTAAGGCTCGATTATAATAATATTAATAAAAATGTGAACCATACAGCTAATACAAGCATATAAGTAGCCTACATTTCGGGGCTGTAGATTTATTACTCTACCTGATATGTTTTAAACTTTTATTAAAATTATTTGTGTCGCGGGGGGATGCCCCGGGGGTCTGCATGGGCCTGCACCATCATGATGCTCGTAGTTTCAGAAAAAGCACACAAGTCTAGTCCCATCGTGTGAACTAAAGAGGTCTATTGTCTCTCCAAACGGATCGTACGTTGAGCCTCATGAGATAGATGGTGTAGGGGGGTACATTGCTCCAAGTGGTGACTGTGGAGAAGAAAGAGACCGAACTTACCTCGGGCAACATTTCAATTTGTGGGGTGTGTTCAGTTGTAAACGGTGGTCGGTGAATCTTAACTCAGCCTCATTTGAATACCACCTGGATGTGGTATATACCACTGGTTCCAGCGACGATGAGGGCTCTGGACAAGGCACACGAAGAATGTTTTACTATCTTTGGTGCGACACTGACATTGGGTTCTTCATTCTGTCTCAGTTATTACAATATTATTCTCTCGCTGATGAATCATTCCTGAATTATATCTACGTCACGGGTAAATATTCCGAAACGTAACAGTCATAGTTTAAAACATCTTCCAGGTTTTTAGTGCACCGCGTCTTACTACCCGTTACTGGGGTTGGGATGAGCACGGTATATTTGAGAGGAAATGTACCTGAGTTTGAATGGAGAGAGAGTGAAGGAAAAAACCCACCTCTTTACACCCGGCCGAGATTCAAATCCCAACCTCAACAAGACTGACGCCTTCACACGTGTGTCATGTCAGTTTGGTTTTCTCGGCACTTACGTGGTTGTTAAATTATATTTGGAGAAGTAGTAGGAGCTGTAAGGAGTTGAGAAGTAGTAGGACCTGTAAGGAGTTGAGAAGTAGCAGGAGCTGTAAGGAGTTGAGAAGTAGTAGGACCTGTAAGGAGTTGAGGAGTAGCAGGACCTGTAAGGAGTTGAGGAGTAGCAGGACCTGTAAGGAGTTGAGAAGTAGTAGGACCTGTAAGGAGTTGAGAAGTAGCAGGACCTGTAAGGAGTTGAGAAGTAGTAGGACCTGTAAGGAGTTGAGAAGTAGCAGGACCTGTAAGGAGTTGAGAAGTAGCAGGAGCTGTAAGGAGTTGAGAAGTAGTAGGAGCTGTAAGGAGTTGAGAAGTAGCAGGACCTGTAATGAGTTGAGAAGTAGTAGGAGCTGTAAGGAGTTGAGAAGTAGTAGGAGCTGTAAGGAGTTGAGAAGTAGCAGGACCTGTAATGAGTTGAGAAGTAGTAGGAGCTGTAAGGAGTTGAGAAGTAGTAGGACCTGTAAGGAGTTGAGGAGTAGCAGGACCTGTAAGGAGTTGAGAAGTAGTAAGAGCTGTAAGGAGTTGAGAAGTAGCAGGACCTGTAAGGAGTTGAGAAGTAGTAGGACCTGTAAGGAGTTGAGAAGTAGCAGGACCTGTAAGGAGTTGAGAAGTAGTAGGACCTGTAATGAGTTGAGAAGTAGTAGGAGCTATAAGGAGTTGAGAAGTAGTAGGACCTGTAAGGAGTTGAGGAGTAGCAGGACCTGTAATGAGTTGAGAAGTAGTAGGAGCTATAAGGAGTTGAGAAGTAGTAGGACCTGTAAGGAGTTGAGAAGTAGCAGGACCTGTAAGGAGTTGAGAAGTAGCAGGACCTGTAAGGAGTTGAGGAGTAGGATGTTCTTACAGGTTGTATTTGCTCCTGTCATCAGCAACACAAACATTTGCCAGGCTATGAAGGTTATCTGCCCCGTGTTTTAGGCCACTTGTTCTGTTCGAGGGACTAAAAGTGCGGTCATTCATTTTGTTTGGCTCCTGAAGAGGGCAACACACACGTTCAAGTGACCTCTAATTATTTTTGTGGGATTGGAATGTGTAACTTAACTTATCCGACAGTTACTGAAACTATTCTCACGTGTTCATACGTCGAGTCCTCTAAGTCTGACACGTGGTGTGTGTGTGCTTGCAGATCACGACGTGCGGGAAGCTGTACAGCACGCCCTCAGGGTGAACAAGGAGGGGGTTTGCAGACACCCGCGACCCAAGGTCATCAACGTGAATGATGTGTACCCCAACTCCGCCAAGAAGTATATGCCCTCGTGCACCATACTGCACCAGTGTGGTGACGACACGGGGTGCTGCAGGCAGGATGGCCTAACCTGCACCGCCAAACATACCAGAGAACTTCAGCTGTACTTCTATGTGAGTCATTCTCTCCTGTACCTCTATGTGAGTCATTCTCTCCTGTACCTGTATGTGAGTCATTCTCTCCTGTACCTCTATGTGAGTCATTCTCTCCTGTACCTCTATGTGAGTCATTCTCTCCTGTACCTCTATGTGAGTCATTCTCTCCTGTACTTCTATGTGAGTCATTCTCTCCTGTACCTCTATGTGAGTCATTCTCTCCAGTACCTCTATGTGAGTCATTCTCTCCAGTACCTCTATGTGAGTCATTCTCTCCAGTACCTCTATGTGACTCCTGAAGTCTCACACTTCCCACCCTCCTGTCTCGGTGATTTACTGTCCCATCCTATTGTGTGAGAGCTAATAATGAAGTCATTAAATGGTTAACTTGATTATCAAACTGAAATAATCAATGCCATTGTTCGGCCGCTCTACATTTACATATTAACACTGGAGATGAGTTCCATTTCAGGGTAAAATAGAAGAGAGAATTATCTGTGGAGGACTGAACGGTATAAATCACGAGTGAATCGTTTGTGCGGTCAGTATCACCGCAGGGGACGCTATGGATGCACACTGGGTTGTATGTCACTTTGAACGTGTACACCATTATAGTACTATCCAGGTCGATAACTAGCCTTATGACCTACTATCCGGATACCAACTAGCCTAATGACTTACTATCCGGATACCAACTAGCCTAATGACCAACTATCTGGATACCAACTAGCCTAATGAGTAATGACCGACTATCCGGGTACCAACTACCCCGAATGATCGCAGCCAAGACGTCCATTTCCCGGGTCAGTCCCCCGGGCAGGCAATATTCTTGTACATTTAGGGACAGGTTACAATTAAATGTATTCATTTCAAATATTTCATCTCTTTTAAAAGTGATGGTTTTATCATTTTCTTTTATCCGAACCACCACGAATTAAATCGTATGGTCGATGTTCTACGTAATCTCCCGGACTGTCCAAGCTCTGCTTACCCTGGCAACACTCCACGACACGACACAGAGTACCGCCTCCTCTGCCAACCACGATGTTATCCAATAAAGATGCGCAGTGAATGATAAAAAGGGAATTGAAAGGAAACGAGCAATCATTTCCCCACATTGTCATTTTGACAGTTCCTCGGAACTCTCGTCTTATTCGCGCGTTGGAGTCACGAGCGTGCGTGCGTGCGTGTGTGTGAATCGCTAGAGGTGCGTGTCTGCATGATGGGCGCAGAAATCTGACCATCAAATTGCGACTATGGTCCAATTTTCATAGGAAAAACCTTTTTACAGAATATAAACAAATATTTGTTTGGATCAACATTGATCATATTTTTTACTACATTGTTATTGTTATTATTATCCGCCTCGGTGGCGTCGTTGGCTAACGCGCTGGTTGTTGTTGAGCCAGACTACCGAGGACGGGGAGATCGAGGTTCGAATCTCGGTCGGGTGAACTGGGGGTGGTTTTTCCTGAATGGTTTTCCACTCTTCCTCCACACAAATGTGGGTTCACTTCCTCTAAAATTCAACCTACCTAATTCCTAACCCATTAGAGTAATTATTACTTAAGCGTATAGCCCGAACGGGTAGTAAGACGCAGTGCTATTATTAAAATTATTGTTATTATATCCATCAAAAGTGACAGCTCCAGATCACATGACTTGACGTATGAATACATAAAAGTAGATATCTAGTCACTTTGCTAGCTGTCAGATAAGACCCTTTCTATGAAAATTGGACTTGTTTTTTGGCTCCCAACGGTAATTCTGGATTGACTGCAATATATAGGTCTACTAGAACTTTTAATTGCCATTTAATGTCGTTTTTACTGAATATAGGCCTATCCGGGATATTTGCAAATTATTATCAAGACAATTTAAAACAAAATAAATGGTACAGTGTACAGAAAGTACTTTCTCACTCCTATGTTTAAAAATGGAGTATATATTCAAAACTCGTAAAATACACTAAATAAAATAATAGACTATGTTACAGAAACATAATATTGATAAAATAAGTAACAGCTATGGTAATCAAAGATCATAACAATCAATTTACTAGAACATAATTTAAATAATATATTTCCCAATATCTCAGAAACTATTAGTTTTATAAAAATATATTTCGAACAAAGGTTTTTATTTTAATAGTACTTCAACTTAGCAATGATAAGTAATTTCATATCCCAAATAGTTTTGGAGATATAATCAAAATTTGAGATTTCCACTTATGTAAAGTATCCTCAAAATAATTTTTATGAGAGAATTAGGTTAACTTAATATAATTTAAAGGTCTTTAAAACATGATCAAATCGCTTTTAACTGAAGACTATGGTATGTACTGCCGTGAAGTATTGTGCTTACCTATAAGCACCTGCTGAGGACTATGGTATGTACTGCCGTGAAGTATTGTGCTACCTATAAGCACCTGCTGAGGACTAAAAATATTCCCCATGCAGGGAAGAGCTGTAATGCAAACGCAAAGTACAAATTTACTTTGTAAGTGAGAGTGATAGAGCATTGTCTTATTGGATGGCCTACAGGAGTTGTTGACAACATGGCCGCTCCTTTGTCCGGATTGTTGGAAATATGAGTCTCCCCTTCCTTCTCACAGGCCCAGCGACATATTCGTGGAGCTAATAAATCATGGTGGACAGAAATGTAAACATCTTCTTGGAATACTGAGCTGTGGAACTTGTTCACAACTCAACATTACAGACGTTTACATCTTTGAGCCTGGGGTCGAAACCAAGCTGTGAATATTTATCAACATTCTATCATTTTACTGCAGGAAAAACTTAATACTGTCATGAATGCTATTCCTGCATGAATAACTCGATACATACAATAATATTAGACCTGCAGGAATAACTCGAACTGTCCAATAATACTAGACCTGCAGGAATAACTCGAAATGTCCAGCAATATTGATTGTGTAACTCTCTTTATCCCCTGACTATAAATATAAAGAGAATAAAATGAAGAGGTAAGAGATGACAATATATTTCTGTCCTTGTCCAAATATCTCGAGAACTCGGTCCATTCTTGGTCCTGTGTGGTTATTCATGAACCAATGATATTCCTCACGCGACTATGACAAGCTCGCTATGGACAATTAACGTCTTCCTGCAGGATTGTAACTGTAGTGGCGCCAAACCTCAGGCCGCACCCACTTCCTGAAGACGAGTACATGTTTACATGTCGAGATGATGAGAGGACATTGTCTGCAAGGTTCAGTGAGCCAAGTGCTTGACGTGACAAGACCAGATAAAGATTAACAAGTGGGATAGAACTAGGACCTCCGTGATCAGAGACGAGCTCCCTAGTGTTCACACAGTCTGCTATATGAACTAGGACCTCCGTGATCAGAGACGAGCTCCCTAGTGTTCTTCACACAGTCTGTTACATGAACTAGGACCTGTGTTGAAGTTCTCCAACAGGAGAAGAAGGAACACATTGAATTCTTCTTGAAGAAATGAAAACCTTTCTAAAACATAATTTGAGTTGAAGCTACAACCTTTTACATTGACGATGGATACAAAAATGCATATTTCCAATAAGGGTGTCGGTAGGATCAAACCCCGAACCCTCTCGGTGAAGGCTTCCCGCAAGAAGAGAGACAACGATTGACCCGTTGAAAGATTCATCACTAAACAAGGTCATGCTTGTCTGGTCACGCTAAAAACAAACGCGAGCTTACGACACGTGGAGACACAAATAGACGACACGACTCATCCATAACAAATTAATCACAATCGTATCTGAAGGCGTGACTAGCCGTAGCCACGTGATCTATGACGTCATCGGGCCACGATGCACCCTGGGTAACACTTGGAGGACCGTCATTATGTGTACTAACCGCATCGGAATGTCAATGGCTCGTCTCCGTCTTCGTTTTTTGTTTCTCTTGTAATAATTATATGAGAAGAGTGTTTTATCATAACTGGAATTCTGGGTGGGCTTTTAGGAGCGAACCCATTTCCTTTCTCCGCTCTCAAAGAACGACAAACAGGGAGGTCTACGTTGGAAGGAACGAGATCGTGAACAGCTCTTTTCTTTATCTGTGCGAGTCTCGCGAATTTGGAATCACAATCGTTGGGTAAACACTCGTTGAATGATCAAACATTCAGCTTCCTGTTCGTATTTAATTAACACTTCCTAATAAACACATCTTGTTAAATGCAATCAAGAGAAGCTGCTGTATATAGTGTTGTTTAGTTCCTATGGACTGCAAGCCAAGCATCTCAACATCTACTTGCCACTGAGGGTGACTACCGCCAACACTCGCAGTCCAAAGACCGTGCCCTAGATCTGTAGTTAACTTTCTGGAAGGGAGATATCCTGTATTTATGATGGTGATCTCAGTTTTAAATCTTACATACCACTAAAACAAATCCTCTGGAGGATGTTGATACACAGGCGGATAGTGTTGATACACAGGTGGAGGATGTTGGTACACAGGTGGAGGATGTTGATACACAGGAGGATAGTGTTGATACACAGGTGGAGGATGTTGATACACAGGTGGATGATGTTGATACACAGGTGGATGATGTTGATACACAGGTGGATGATGTTGGTACACAGGTGGATGGTGTTGGTACACAGGTGGAGGGTGTTGGTACACAGGTGGAGGATGTTGATACACAGGTGGATGATGTTGGTACACAGGTGGAGGATGTTGATACACAGGTGGAGGATGTTGATACACAGGTGGAGGATGTTGATACACAGGTGGATGATGTTGGTACACAGGTGGAGGATGTTGATACACAGGTGGAGGATGTTGATACACAGCATAACTAAGAATAAATGCACCATCATTCACCTGGTGAGATATTGTGTAACAGTACTAAGTATATTTTAATATATTCATAATCTAGGTCATGATAGTCAGCTGTCACTGTTGATAGATATTATAAATAGCTCTAAAATAACAAAATATATATATATTTAACTTGATGTTTCTGATAGGTTCTTTTTACTATAATTGTACTGTAGCTCGACCGACGGGAGCCCGGTGTTACATCATCACTGCACCTGCTACCAAGGACCCGGCCCGGTTATTGCCAAAATACGCTTACCCGCCATCTTGATTTATATCGCTACTAAATAATAATCAGTGCCTGCGCACTTTGACCATGAAATTACAACATAACTCGTTCACGATTTAATTAAAGAAATGTTCTCTTCGGCGCTGACCCGGGGATATTTCGTTGCCTATTAATTATAACGATAGACATCAGCTAAACTTGAACAGAACATTTGTTACACATAACCTTTTGTTCGTGTTTCCACCATTTTGTTTTGTTTTATGGTACATCCCCTTAATCTGGCGATTTGAAATTTTGACCCCAGGTCTTGAGGTACTTAGCTTGTGTGACCCCAGGTCTAAAGGTACTTAGCTTGTGTGACCCCAGGTCTGGAGGTACTTAGCTTGTGTGACCCCAGGTCTGGAGGTACTTAGATTGTGTGACCCCAGGTCTGGAGGTACTTAGCTTGTGTGACCTCAGGTCTGAAGGTACTTAGCTTGTGCACCCATGTGGGCTATTCGCATATTTAAACTGACGGAAAAGCTAAAAGTAGAATTTATCATTTGAGAAGAGGAACAGTGGAAAAACTACCTAAGCACATCCAACTAGAGTTCAAGCCCTAACCTCCCAGCTCAAAGAGGGTTGACGCCTTATTTCATGTAACCACCAATGAGGTTAATGTGTTTTATTGAAATACTTGAAACACAACTCCCAGCAACCACCTGGAGGTGTTGGTTTAACTCTCAGTAAACATGAACCAACACAAGACTCGCTACTCCCAGCAACCACCTGGAGGTGTTGGTTTAACTCTCAGTAAACATGAACCAACACAAGACTCGCTACTCCCAGCAACCACCTGGAGGTGTTGGTTTAACTCTCAGTAAACATGAACCAACACAAGACTCGCTACTCGTAGCAACCACCTGGAGGTGTTGGTTTAACTCTCAGTAAACATGAACCAACACAAGACTCGTTACTCGTAGCAACCACTTGGAGGTGTTGGTTTAACTCTCAGTAAACATGAACCAACACAAGACTCGCTACTCCCAGCAACCACCTGTAGGTGTTGGTCCTTTACGATCCAAATAAAGTGTCCTTAATGTTGTAGAGCAATAAATAGTGCATCGATATAATCTGTGTTCGCCACCAAGTGGTCCGGCTGCTGGATGACCGTGAGATTACTTCCTCTCAATAGTCCGGACAAGGCCAACTTGATTGCCATCTGTGGAGCTATAGTGAGCTCGGCGTCTGTTGAGCAATTAGTCTACCCTCTCAATAGTCCGGACAAGGCCAACTTGATTGCCATCTCTGTGGAGCTATAGTGAGCTCGGCGTCTGTTGAGCAATTAGTCTACCCTCTCAATAGTCCGGACAAGGCCAACTTGACTGCCATCTCTGTGGAGCTATAGTGAGCTCGGCGTCTGTTGAGCAGTCCACTTGCAGCTTAGGATTACTTGAGGAACTTGAGGACTAAAGAGGATGTGGTTTGCAACCTGGGGGTCGTGAGAAGTTAGAAAACCTACACGTTGTATTCATCTATTCAGTGATGATCCTAAAGTAAGACTTGAAGTGGAAAGTGAGATGAGGAGAGCTTTGTCAAATATTCTAGAGCCGAACAAAACATTACACTAATGTTCAGTCGGCCTTTGGTGCCGGTGTTATGTTGATTTTTCTATCAAATAAAGAAATTACTAGAAAACAAAACTTTTTAAAGATTTTTTAATACTTTATCAGAATAATAGGGGGTAGGGCGGCATGGGAATTTGATGATCTATGGGGGGCGTCGGCTGAAAACATTTGGGAGCCACTGGTATGACCGTACCCCAATATAATTATAGGCTATTTAAAAATGGGGGCGGGGGTTCTACGTGAATGGATCGGGGTGAAGTACCTCTCAACAGGTAATATCAAGGAGATGTTTTAACATTATTCCTCTTGAAGCAATTTAAACTTGTTTGGGTGTATATATAAAACTAACGACTCAAACCCATCTCCCCTTGGGTAACACCTACCTTGGGTAACATAGCTTGTACCAGATGTCGCATATTGGTGTTATAGCCCCGAGTCTGCTCTAGAAAACAGTGGAATGTTGAACATATTTTAAAACATATAGCAAAATCAATTAAGCCTATATATTATTTTTGTTGTCAACATCCCTTGTTCTCAACTAATACAAAGCCTAAAGCGATGAATAAGGTATCAGTGGATAGGATTTCTTACAGACTTCTCACATAACATACTCAGTTTACGTTAAAACACACTGTTTGTTTAAAATTTAAGTTAAAAGAAAAATCTAACAATATTTTTGTATCAATTACCGAAAATAAACTCTCTCTGCTATTTTGTGTATACACTTCGCTGAGTATTTAATTTCAAAAACCCAACAAAAGACAAACTTTTTTTGGGGGTGAGGGGTGGAAGGTTGAATGTGTGAAAGTTTCGCAAGGGTTTACTGGTTATTTAAAAATCTAAAAAAACAACTAATTCACTCTAAATTTCTCTGTTGTTGAACGAGGAATAAAAACAGCTTTACGGTTTTCTACTGTAGTTACTGTAGTTACTGTAGTTATCTATTTAGCACAATTTGGTTCTAGAAAGTGCTCATGTTCTGGTTCTAGAAAGTGCTCATGTTCTGGTTCTAGAAAGTGCTCATGTTCTTCTTTAAGGAGTCACACGTTTCTCAATCTTCAGACCAACCATTTTTGTCTTGGTTGTATGTCAAGTCATACCAAACACGTCCATTTTGGTAACAATATTTATTGTTACTTTACTAACGCCTAACATTAAACAGTGGAAAGATTGGACTGCTATTTATTTTAATTTTCCTTTACATTGCATGTACGGCAATTCATCGTCTTCTCGGATTGTGGTCAAGTTGGTTGAAACGTTATGTCTCAAATTGCTGTCTACTCGTCTTGGTTCGAATCCAGGTAGGATCAAGTTCTTTAGTCTTCACGAGGTGAAAGCAGATTAATGAATAGTATTCAAAGTTATCTCGAAGTGTAGAACTTACAGAATGTGTCCTGCAACTGTCAACTTTGACATGTTGAATTGCTGAATATTGACAGCTGGTTGCTTTGTTACCCAACCAATCCAGGGGCACAGGATGATGGAGGTGATGTAAGACATGCCACCACTAACACGAACAATACAAGACTGTCAGTCGTGGGTGTCTAGGGTTCGACCCCTATTCACTCCACCAGGGCTGTGTTGGCACTCGTCCATATCTCATCCGGTTGGTTAAAAACCCTCCTAGATACAACTAGTCCACTTCCGGTCCTCCACGTGGGTGGCTCTAGTACGCATGCGCACTTAATCTCAATGAATTCCCCGTCATGTGGGTAAAAGGTCCACTAAATCAAGTTCAAGTGTCTGCGCTCTGCAGACACAAGTCCAGAGTGTGCGAGGAGAATAACAAGGACAGGATAAAGACACATTGCTCCAGACATACAAGTTCTCCAGGAGGCTCTAGGACACAGATAGAGGCACGGAGGATTGAGGGACAGAGCAAGGGTTGAGGCTCTAGGACACAGATAGAGGCACAGAGGATCGAGGGACAGAGCAGGGGGTCGAGGCTCTAGGACACAGATAGAGGCACGGAGGATTGAGGGACAGAGATAGAGGCACGGAGGATCGAGGGACAGAGCAAGGGTTGAGGCTCTAGGACACAGATAGAGGCACGGAGGATCGAGGGACAGAGCAAGGGTTGAGGCTCTAAGACACAGATAGAGGCACGGAGGATCGTAGGGACAGAGCAAGGGTTGAGGCTCTAGGACACAGATAGAGGCACGGAAGATCTAGGGACAGAGCAAGGGTTGAGGCTCTTGAGACGTAGTGAGTTCTACTACATCCCCGGCACTTTGAGAAAGTTCACTTGAGCGATATTCGGCGACTCGACAAACCGGATACATTCAAGTTCCTCACTTTAGAACGGTCGAGTATCCATGTTGATGGTGGAGACGCCAGACCTGTTGGAGGGTCTGCAGCAGACCTTCATCGATCTAGGTTAAAACACTCTACCCCGAGTGGTCCACTCCTGTTTGGTTTACAAACAACGACCAGAAGGTTTTATCCGTAAGTTAGTGGAAATATTTCGCACTCCTCGTTATGTCTTGTGTTCAAGTCCCAACGGGTGCACAGATTGGTGGCAATTGCCAGTGTTTCTCAGAGAATGCTTGTGCATTTATTTAGAATGCAACTTCCTGCCGTGTTTTTAGATTAGTGTGAGTTAACGGTTATCCTGAGTGGCTTGTGAGTCACGGTTATCCTGAGTGGCTTGTGAGTTAACGGTTATCCTGAGTGGCTTGTGAGTTACGGTTATCCTGAGTGGCTTGTGAGTCACGGTTATCCTGAGTGGCTTGTGAGTCACATGTCGATCTAGAGTAATACAAGATAAATAACTAGTATCCAAGATTAATCTAAATAATTACTTCCATTGACAAATATTTAAAGCAACGTAGATTTCTCTCACAAGAACTTTTGTGGAGGATTTACATTTTAATTAAATT
Source organism: Timema bartmani (assembly GCA_902151455.1). Lineage (NCBI taxonomy): Eukaryota > Metazoa > Arthropoda > Insecta > Phasmatodea > Timematidae > Timema > Timema bartmani. Next base: position 130,340 of record CABFWB010001373.1, on the reverse strand, counting down.
GTTTGGATAAAATCTAATTATTTTTAAAATGTTTATAAAGTCGTTTATATTTAATAGTTCCGGTATCTTGAGTTAATTGATGCCAGAACAGTTTTTATTAATTTGTTTCTCAGATTCCTCGTGGCTGTTTCGTAAAAAGTTCATATCCTCCTCTTTAATCGCTCATTATCTTTCCATCTTTCCCCCTTCAAGTATAATTTTACTACGATCTCTGCTTTTTATATTTCCGATATTAGAAACAAATTGAGCGCCATAAAATAAACTTTTTATAAAAAAAATCTAGCCCGGAATGTGCTTATAGCTAATTTACGTTGCATCAAGTATTTGTTTTAAAATATACAAATAGACAGAGCTTTGAAGCTTAACTCGTCTATAAATTGGGTTATATCCCCCCCCCCCCCCCCC
>CABFWB010001373.1:64294-113572 GCA_902151455.1 Timema bartmani | reverse complement strand
GCTGTATTATCCTCATTAAGGACGCCGCCTGCTTGAAGGGAAGTATCTTCACACCGCTGTATTATCCTCATTAAGGACGCCGCCTGCTTGAAGGGAAGTATCTTCACACCGCTGTATTATCCTCATTAAGGACGCCGCCTGCTTGAAGGGAAGTATCTTCACACCGCTGTATTATCCTCATTAAGGACGCCGCCTGCTTGAAGGGAAGTATCTTCACACCGCTGTATTATCCTCATTAAGGACGCCGCCTGCTTGAAGGGAAGTATCTTCACACCGCTGTATTATCCTCATTAAGGACGCCGCCTGCTTGAAGGGAAGTATCTTCACACCGCTGTATTATCCTCATTAAGGACGCCGCCTGCTTGAAGGGAAGTATCTTCACACCGCTGTATTATCCTCATTAAGGACGCCGCCTGCTTGAAGGGAAGTATCTTCACACCGCTGTATTATCCTCATTAAGGACGCCGCCTGCTTGAAGGGAAGTATCTTCACAACGCTGTATTTCTGAGTGTTCCAAACCACCAACACAATCCTTCATGCTCTTAACATGTTCTGTTATAACCTTATTACAATATGATATTCCGTAAGTTACGCCGTTAAAAATGAGCTAAGTTTATCTTTTCAAGTTTTTTTAAATCATAAAATTTAAGAAGCAAGCATCACTAGGCTAGACAGCCCCCCGACTCGCAAGATTGTGTCACTGACATTGACAGCTGTCAGTTGTATGATCTCAGTGGCTCCATCTACAGGCAGTCTATTCATACGTGTAATTGAACGAGCTGTCAAACGGGAAATTACTGGCCGTCGAGTTGGTAGACACGATTGCGATACCAAACCCTCGTCATGGATCAGTTGAAGGTCTCGACAGAGGCGTTCTCCCTGGATACCTTGGTTCGCTCCTCTACCGGGATTATTCTGCACGCTCCACGTCTTACCACCCGTTCGGGCAATACGTAACACTAGTAGAGGTAACAACGATCAAGGTGGATTTTATAGGAAACGTACCCGCATTTGTGTAGAGGGAGGGGTGGCAACCTAAGTACAGATGACCTCCCTGTCCCCAGCAATCCAGCCTGGCGCCTTGGACTACGTGATCCCTGGTACGAGTGTTGTCTAGTGATATAAAATTTATTTTATAGTTAAAAAGATAGATCGCCCCAGTAAAAATATTCATGTGACTTATCCTATGAGAGTGCAGGTAATAGCTATAGTAATAATATACATCTGAAAATATGTTGAAAATTGATGGCACGGGTATCGAACCTGAATAGCTTAAATTGATGCACTAAGTCAAAGCTCCCGGGTTCTATTCCCGTGTCTAATTGTTTCTCAACATTCGTGTCCTGGATGTTTCTAGCTCACTTGACGTATGAATGTATCAAAGTAGATCTAGAAACAATTCCATTCATAAAGAAATTGGAGGAAATTTCCTCAACTAAACGGGAAAAACGTACCGCACGCTTGTTAATCCTTGATATTCCCTGATATTCCTTGCTAATCCTATCTATTCCTGGTTGATCCTGGGTAATCCTTACTAATCCTCTCTATACCTGGTTGATCCTGGGTAATCCTCTCTATTCCTGGTTGATCCTGGGTAATCCTTGCGAATCCGAACCTAAAATCGACAGCTTTGAAACACATTCCCGTATATTTGCGGAGTTTTTCTTTGTATAAAAAATGGTTAACTTGCCCACAGAACACACATTTGTGTTTTAGTTTTAACGTGTTAGGGTTTCTTTGGTCCAACAACCTCACGCAATAAATTCATGTACAAACGTCAACAGCAGGATCGAGTCAACTGTCAAGTTTTTCCTTCCTCTCTCCAAACTGAACCGGGGAAACTATTCTGGCAATGGACACAAGGTCCGCTCCGCAGGCTATGCCTGACCAGCACACATGGCGCAAGGTTGATGCAGCTGTACACGTGTTCACACATGTTCACACATGTTCACACATGTTCACAAGGTCTTCTACCGGTAATAAAGAGTTTATGGGCGACCTCTCCTTTAGGACATCCCGAAGCTGCTGTGTGGCGAATACAACGGGAGAACTTGTGTCTGAATTACACCTCCCTCATCCTATTCGTGGATATCCAGGCTGGGTAGTAGCCCTAAAACCGGGGGAGAGGGGAAATGTTTATAAAATGAAAAAAATACATGAAAGTTTGACCCTCAAGAAACTCTTTTTTAATAAATAGGACCTACTACTTCAAGGTCAAGGAAGTAACATTACCAGAATCAACTATCGAACTAGTCCGACACCTTAACTTAGTCGGTAGCGCGTCTGTCTGTCTACTGAGCTAAGGGTCCCGGGTTTGACTCCTGGCATGGTCGAACTATATGTCATTGGTGAAATGTGGGTTTACACCTTCACAACGGTGTATTAACAGCTGGGGACTGGACGTTGTGTCGGTTCTAAATTAAAGTAGTCGCGTGCAGATATAAACAGTCAGTTCAGAACGTGTTCGTTAAACACCTCATATAAATTAAAAACAAACTATCTAGCTCTCGTTTGGTTTGGGAACGTTCGCTTTAACAGAGCAGACTTTTGCTTATCTTTGTTTGCAAGAAGCCAGAGCAGTTTTTAGCCCTCCTCCCTTGTGGACTGTTGCAAAAGAAGCCAGAGCAGTTTTAAGCCCTCCTCCCTTGTGGACTGTTGCAAAAGAAGCCAGAGCAGTTTTTAGCCCTTCCCCCTTGTGAACTGTTGCAAAAGAAGCCAGAGCAGTTTTTAGCCCTTCCCCCTTGTGGACTGTTGCAAAAGAAGCCAGAGCAGTTTTAAGCCCTTCCCCCTTGTGGACTGTTGCAAAAGAAGCCAGAGCAGTTTTTAGCCCTTCCCCCTTGTGGACTGTTGCAAAAGAAGCCAGAGCAGTTTTTAGCCCTTCCCCCTTGTGGACTGTTGCAAAAGAAGCCAGAGCAGTTTTTAGCCCTCCCCCCTTGTGGACTGTTGCAAAAGAAGCCAGAGCAGTTTTTAGCCCTCCCCCCTTGTGGACTGTTGCAAAAGAAGCCAGAGCAGTTTTTAGCCCTCCCCCCTTGTGGACTGTTGCAAAAGAAGCCAGAGCAGTTTTTAGCCCTCCCCCCTTGTGGACTGTTGCAAAAGAAGCCAGAGCAGTTTTTAGCCCTCCCCCCTTGTGGACTGTTGCAAAAGAAGCCAGAGCAGTTTTTAGCCCTCCCCCCTTGTGGACTGTTGCAAAAGAAGCCAGAGCAGTTTTTAGCCCTCCCCCCTTGTGGACTGTTGCAAAAGAAGCCAGAGCAGTTTTTAGCCCTCCCCCCTTGTGGACTGTTGCAAAAGAAGCCAGAGCAGTTTTTAGCCCTCCCCCCTTGTGGACTGTTGCAAAAGAAGCCAGAGCAGTTTTTAGCCCTCCCCCCTTGTGGACTGTTGCAAAAGAAGCCAGAGCAGTTTTTAGCCCTCCCCCCTTGTGGACTGTTGCAAAAGAAGCCAGAGCAGTTTTTAGCCCTCCCCCCTTGTGGACTGTTGCAAAAGAAGCCAGAGCAGTTTTTAGCCCTCCCCCCTTGTGGACTGTTGCAAAAGAAGCCAGAGCAGTTTTTAGCCCTCCCCCCTTGTGGACTGTTGCAAAAGAAGCCAGAGCAGTTTTTAGCCCTCCCCCCTTGTGGACTGTTGCAAAAGAAGCCAGAGCAGTTTTTAGCCCTCCCCCCTTGTGGACTGTTGCAAAAGAAGCCAGAGCAGTTTTTAGCCCTTCCCCCTTGTGGACTGTTGCAAAAGAAGCCAGAGCAGTTTTTAGACCTTCCCCCTTGTGGACTGTTGCAAAAGAAGCCAGAGCAGTTTTTAGCCCTTCCCCCTTGTGACTGTTGCAAAAGAAGCCAGAGCAGTTTTTAGCCCTTCCCCCTTGTGACTGTTGCAAAAGAAGCCAGAGCAGTTTTTAGCCCTTCCCCCTTGTGACTGTTGCAAAAGAGCAATGAGTGGATAGTGGATGTAGCAGTCACGTGATCCCACTCGCATTGAGGAATGAACGACTGGGATCCCAACAAGGAACGGGCTTTGACGGGAGTTGTAGCTTTATACTGTAGCTCAACGAAACTACTGTACTTACTTTAGATCTTGGGCCAAACTGTCTGTTCCAATTCTCCGGCAGTGGAAATAGCTACCGTGACGACTTGAATTCCGCTAGCCAATGAAAGGGTGGGTGTTCAAACCTCGAGACACCCAAAGAGACGGTAAAACTGTTTCATCAAACTTTGCAAATACGACAATCTGATTGTGATAATATCAGTTGACACTTAGAGAGTAGGGGGCTACCCAAGTAAAACTAATACTGTTTAGAAATTATATGTTTGAAATACTCACCAAAATATCGCCCGACTGTCTACACTCTACTATTTCGGTGAGTTTGATTGTATGAAGCGTTGTTCATGCTTTCTCTGGTCGGTGTGTTTGCGGATAAGTAGACCTCAATATGGTGGGTTGGAAGATTGTGTGCGGTTGTTCGAGTCCCGGTGAGTGCCAGGGTGAACCCAGCCGCTAATATTCCCTTCTTAATATTTTAAATACGAGATTAATTACCTTGCTTGAAGTTCTGGAGGCGAGTAACGTTCAATTATCCATACAAATATATTTTTAAAACGGCTATTTTTTATCTAGTGCAATGGTTTTTACCCTTTTTTTGGGTCACGGACCCCTTTGAGAATCTGACAAAGGCCATGGACCTCCTTCCCATAAAAATGGACGTAAATACACACCCAGATTTTTTTACCATCTATCTCTTTAATACAAAAGTGTCTACCCTTGTAAACCCAATATCGACCTTTTTTACTGGTCAAAATTTACAAATGAGGACTTTATTAGCAATGACTTGAAGATGTGCAACAGTTAGTACAATTTCAGTTTTTTTTAACTGAAAGTAGTTTTTAATTTTTTAATCAAAAGTCAAAGTTTTCAAAAAAATTAAACTGCAATTTTTTTATCGGAGGCCGAAAATGGTTTTTGTAACTATAGCGCAATTTGCTCGTTTATTTTACAGCAGTGTAAATTCATTACAATCACATGGGCATAATATAAAAACAATATTTACAACGAATTATGTCTCTCTTTTCTTTTTCATACAAAAATTAATGGCAGCTCCATAAAGAAAAGTGAAATAAATTCAAAGTGAGCTTTAGAAACTGTTCAAAAGTAAAAAGTCAATGAAAAGGGTGCTGTTGTTTTTCTTGAATAAGAAGTTGAAATTTTGGAGCAGTCTTCAACAGTGCAGCGCATGTCATCTTTGGCATTCTATCTATTTTTATTTTTTATTTTGATGATACCAAGTGATGAATACCTGCCTGCAGGTAACTTTGTAATTAAATCCACGCTTTGATCTACAATTTGTGATTTTTTGTCTTCGGTTCATGGACCCCCTGATGCCCATCCACGGCCCCCTTAGGTGTTCCTGGACCCCCTGATGTCCATCCACGGCCCCCTTAGGTGTTCCTGGACCCCCTGATGCCCATCCACGGCCCCCTTAGGTGTTTCTGGACCCCCTGATGCACATCCACGGCCCCCTTAGGTGTTTCTGGACCCCCTGATGTCCATCCACGGACCCCTTGGGTGTTCATGGACCCCCTGATGCCCATCCACGGACCCCTTAGGTGTTCCTGGACCCCCTGATGCCCATCCACGGCCCCCTTAGGTGTTCATGGACCCCCTGATGCCCATCCACGGACCCCTTGGTGTTCATGGACCCCCTGATGCACATCCACGGACCCCTTAGGTGTTCCTGGACCCCCTGATGCCCATTCACGGACCCCTTGGGTATTCATGGACCCCCTGATGCCCATCCACGGACCCCTTAGGTATTCATGGACCCCACTTTAAGAAGCCCTGATCTAATGCATCACTTTAGATGTTTTTTTAATTAATCCGTTTTCATACAAGGATTATACAATGGCTTAATTAACCGGGCAAGGATGATAATAGTTACATGAAATGTACCCACATTAGTGTGGAGAGGATTTGAAAACCAAAAGTATCAAAACTACCTCCATTTCACCTGATCGGGATTCAAACCACCGACAACCTTGGCTATTGCAGGTCTGGTTCCTTAGACAGTTTGATCACCATTGCGAGTCTAAAGCTGTCTCCCATTTGACGGTCTGACTATATAAGAATAGTCATTAGTTCCCCTTGAGACTAATGTAGTCAGCATTTTACACAAGTGTTGGACGAGTATTATTCCGCACGGATCTCATTTTTCAAACAAGAATGGAAATTTTAAGGATGCTTTTATTTGATTACATTTTTCTTTAACTGTTTTCGAGGTTTTGCTGGTAATTAAACCAACGTAATGACTTTTTAATCTCTATCGAATTAGATATAAGCTGCTGTTCTTAGGTCGTAGGTAAGATTTTAACCAAAAATAAAATATAATTCATTATTAGCATATTTTATAAGTAATAATGTTTAAAAAAATGCTGCGCTTGAAATATTGATGTGTTTTAAATTGCATGAGTCAAGTTTCCGGTTCAAGACTTTTAGCCAGTCAATTATATACTGTAAAATATATTTTAACGTCGAGTGGTCGGGCAGTGTTTTTACTTGCTGTTTATGGCCATTTCCAGCTCCGTAAAGAGACTAAAATAACACACAACAATTAGCTAAAAACTTTGGGAAGAAAGAGTTTTATAATGTTGTTAATGTTTGGGTGGTCTTATAATAACATGTGGACGTGTCAGACAATGTTCTGGCCATTTCGCGTTGAGGCGGTGTAAGTCCATACACTGTCAACAGTCAATCTTTTGCGTTATTGCGATAGAAGTGTCTACACTGTCAATTGACATTTTAAAAACCTTTTATATCATAATAGTTTTTAACTAAAAATATACTCAATTGAAGTGTTTATTAAAGTTCTATTCGGCTATTTACTCTGAGAATATCGAGCGTGCCCCCATCCCCCTCCAAACCCAAATACCTCTAATTTGACTTTCATAAGTAACAAAGTTGTAAAAAAGTAACATGCTCAGAAATGATTTGATTATGTAATAACAATAATGGTAAAACAACGGGAAGCTGTCACAGTTCTTAGTGAGGTTTTGTCACAGTTCTTAGTGAGGTTTTGTCACAGTTCTTAGTGAGGTTTTGTCACAGTTCTTAGTGAGATTTTGTCACAGTTCTTAGTGAGGTTTTGTCACAGTTCTTAGTGAGGTTTTGTCACAGTTCTTAGTGAGATTTTGTCACAGTTCTTAGTGAGGTTTTATCACAGTTCACAATATGCTTGTCAGTAAATACAGAACAGTACTTATCAGTGAGTACTTATTTTGACCAGGTTGATAACTGAAAATGTTTGCCCACAGAGGTACATAGATACAAACTTAAAAAATATCTCAAGGCCATGTCTCGTTTATTATTTTATTTTATCTATAACGACCTAAAGCTGCAGCTTAAAACAATTGTTTTCGGTATTTCTGACGTTGGTTGGGTAAATGACAGGTTAATTATCAGATTTACATATTTTAGTGTTAGATATATTTAATACGTAAGGAACGAGTAAGGCACATGGCATATTTACAGTTATGTCTTTGTTTTAGTTTTACCCAACAATTATAACTAAATCTGTACCAGACAATTTTATATATATTTGGACTACAACAAATTTGAAGAACTAGAATTACTGCACATTAATTATCATACGATTAACTCTAAACGTTTGAAAATCATCCTTCAAGGTCCAAACCAAAATATTTTTCTAAATTCTCTTTTAAAATTACCTTCCTTCCCAATCCACCATAAAACTTCCCCGTTTGTTCTGTTGCAACCCATTTGACCACTTACACCATCTCACAGACCATTTAACCATCGTTTACTGAGTCCTTTACAAAGAGGAACAAGAACATTTACATCCAAGTCAGCAAGACAATAAATATACTGACGGAAACCCAACAAGTAGAACAAAAAACTGAGTTACCCTACCCTACTCTTTTCTTTTGGGGTTTTCGGTGAATCTTCAAAGAAACCGAAGAAAAGTCATTAAAGACTCCTACGAGTATAGTCCTAATTAAGAAATCATGGCTAATCAGCGGCCATCTTGCAGTAAGGTCCTTGGGACAACAGCTATCTATCTTCACCTCGACACCCTATCACAGCCCCAATGAGGTTGTCGTCTTACAACACTTGTTTCAGGATGTGTTCTTGGTGTGTGGGCTTGTTCATTAGTTACTGTTGTCTTTAGGAGCTGTCAAATGTTGGTGGAATATAGGAAGTTACTGTTGTCTTTAGGAGCTGTCACTTGTTGGTGGAATATAGGAAGTTACTGTTGTCTTTAGGAGCTGTCACTTGTTGGTGGAATATAGGAAGTTACTGTTGTCTTTAGGAGCTGTCACTTGTTGGTGGAATATAGGAAGTTACTGTTGTCTTTAGGAGCTGTCACTTGTTGGTGGAATATAGGAAGTTACTGTTGTCTTTAGGAGCTGTCACTTGTTGGTGGAATATAGGAAGTTACTGTTGTCTTTAGGAGCTGTCACTTGTTGGTGGAATATAGGAAGTTACTGTTGTCTTTAGGAGCTGTCACTTGTTGGTGGAATATAGGAAGTTACTGTTGTCTTTAGGAGCTGTCACTTGTTGGTGGAATATAGGAAGTTACTGTTGTCTTTAGGAGCTGTCACTTGTTGGTGGAATATAGGAAGTTACTGTTGTCTTTAGGAGCTGTCACTTGTTGGTGGAATATAGGAAGTTACTGTTGTCTTTAGGAGCTGTCACTTGTTGGTGGAATATAGGAAGTTACTGTTGTCTTTAGGAGCTGTCACTTGTTGGTGGAATATAGGAAGTTACTGTTGTCTTTAGGAGCTGTCACTTGTTGGTGGAATAGAGGAAGTTACTGTTGTCTTTAGGAGCTGTCACTTGTTGGTGGAATATAGGAAGTTACTGTTGTCTTTAGGAGCTGTCAATTGTTGGTGGAATAGAGGAAGTAACATTATTTCTCTCTTTAGAAAGACAACCGATTATGGAAGTGCTAAGTTCACAAGATGGTGCGGGAGATTTTATTATTAAAATAACATTTTTATGAATACAAACTTCTTTTATTTGGTTTTTCAAATTAATATTCATGGTAATTTATTTGAGGAATTTGTTGTTCGCACCAGTGGACACGCGGATAAAGGCATGAATCTCGTCTTGTCTGGCTTGTCATTGTTGGGAAGGTTGGGGTTTCGGATCCTGGACAGGGTGGTTTTCCTCTAAATGGTTTCCCACTCTCCACGCAAATGCGAGTATAGCCTATTTACTCTAAAATAATCATTTCCTCATTCGTTTAAGATATGTATAGGTCTATATATGGGACGGGTAGTAAGGCGTGATGGAAAAAAATAACTTGTCAAGGACTGAGAGGGTGAGCTTCAGTTGTTGACAAACCTTTACTGGGTTAGAATTCCGGCAGGCAACGTAGGTTATAGGAGTTCCCTTGAGTGTGGTCACAGGTGCTAATTACCCGCCTGTAACTAATGCCGATAATATAAAATTGATTCCTTTTTATTTCACGTGTTTAGGAATATTTAAAACTTTATTTTGATAGTTCAAAGCAAGGTTGGCACAAAATTGTTGAAAATACAAACTAAGTTGACAACATTTTTACTATTTTATTATTGTTATTTTATAGAAGGCCTATTGATAATCAAAAGTGACGACTGCGGAGTATATCTCTTGACGTAAAAGTAGATCTAGTAATTAGCTGTCGGATAAGGTCCTTCTTATGTAGAAGTGACTGTAGATACCTAATATTTGACGCGCACAATCAATTTCCCGGAGTATCAAGTCATTGTCCCTCTATGTTTTGTATTAGAATCTCTCCTTCATTGTGAAACTTGTGACTGCCGGACTAGCCAAGGCGTATGTTCACATGTTGATGATGTTGATGATGATGATAAGCAGGAAGTCAGACTGAAACCATGAGTAATCATCTTTGGAAGAACTTCTTTCATCGGTTGATTGTGGTATTCTTCACTGACGTCCAAGGTTTGATATTTCTTGTGCTTTTCACGACGTTTCAACTTGACTGAAGAAAACAAACCATACATCGAGACGACAGTCTTGTCAAATGGGAATCTAGATCCCCAAACAACACATTGGATCAATATGTGACAGTTGGCTACACTGAGAGCGTAGATAGCTCTCACTCGAGGGGACGGAGCATTTATTCCAACCGGATGCATCGAGTGTCATTTTCTCAGTTTGTTTTGACCTTTCTCCTCCAAGGCTAGTTATGATAAATGTACAATACCGTCCCCCCACCCTTCCTCCAGTTTCTTTAGGTTAAAAAGTCGCGTACAGCCAGGGCTAGGACTAAAAGGTGGAGAAAAAAAAGAAGAAAACATTAAGTAAAACGTAAAGTACTTTTCATAACTACTGTGTGTCTATTGAAGATTAACCTCTTATTTTAAATAAATATGTGTGGCGAAATTGTAAATAATCTACTCTACTCCGCATACATTATTTATTGTTAATATAAACATATCATAATAATAATAATATTGCGTGTATGTGCCACATTCATCGTAGCTCAGTTTGTATAAAGATTGGCCAGTACTAATGTACTGTTGTTCAGGGTACGCCTGAATGTACTAATAGTACAACCTTTCAGTGGAGGCTCTTTACATGGGATAGTTAGTGTGAGGGAGATAGCGAGTATGAGGGAGATAGCGAGTATGAGGGAGATAGCGAGTATGAGGGAGATAGCGAGTATGAGGGTGTATACTGTACACCATGTTCATGTTTGAAAAGTTTGTGCTCAACCCACGCGTTTAAGTCACCACATATTATATTTAGAAATGCATGCATCGATTTAAATTTATTATGTTTAGTAGCTCGCATGTAAATAATTAATTCAGTTTGACTCAATCATACAAACTTTTTATGATCCAGATTTATTGTAGTTTGAAACAAAATGGGCCATTATTAGTAAACTACATGAAAATTAACTTTTCCCCGAAAAATAGGTATACAGTGCTATTTATCATTTAAAATGCGCTCCAGATACACATTTTGACAAAAATCACTAGTCATATTCAAATAATATTAAAATTATAAAAACAGTAATCAGTAAACTACCGTTAATCTGAAAGCAAGAATCTAATCACGATCAGGCCCCGAAGTATGGCCACTATTTGTTCTAATACCAAGTTGGAACAAAATCCGTCAAACAGGTTCAGTTGCAGACACACAGACATAGGTGTCAAACAGGTTCAGTTGCAGACACACAGACATATGTGTCAAACAGGTTCAGTTGCAGACACACAGACATAGGTGTCAAACAGGTTCAGTTGCAGACACACAGACATAAGAGGGATGGGGATTTTCAAGATTACAATACTTTCTATATAATATAATAAAGTTAAGAAGAATATAGTCCCCCCGCCACCCCTGAACTTTGACAAAATCAACTGCGATTCATGCGAGCTTAATAACATTATTGTCAAATTGAGTGTGTTTCCTGGTATCATGTTGATGCGTGTGACGTGCGTGATGTATCAATGCGTGTGACGTGCGTAATGTATCAATGCGTGTGACGTGCGTAATGTATCAATGTGTGTGACGTGCGTGATGTATCAATGCGTGTGAAGTGCGTGATGTATCAATGCGTGTGACGTGCGTAATGTATCAATGCGTGTGACGTGCGTAATGTATCAATGCGCCTCGTCACGTGGGTCTGCCTCTTGGTTTGTTTGTACAGGTGGAGGAATTCTCCCTCTACCAGCTCTGAAGGGAACGAACACCCCCTTGTAACTCATCTCACCCTTTAACTCAGGGGTGTGACGATTTATTCAGGTTCAGTCCTCTCAACTGGAAAGTGAACATTTCATTGGTCGACTACGGTGGATCGGGCGTCTCACACCTCAAAGTGACTTACTTTAGTTGGTAGCTTAGAGCAAAATACCTCCATTTGGTCCTAGCCTCTCTCATTAGTTGTCTACAGACCTACAGTCCCTCACCACTTGTCTACAGACCTACAGTCCCTCACCACTTGTCTACAGACCTACACTCTCTCACCACTTGTTTACAGACCTACAGTCCCTCACCACTTGTCTACAGACCTACAGTCCCTCACCACTTGTCTACAGACCTACAGTCCCTCACCACTTGTCTACAGACCTACAGTCCCTCACCACTTGTCTACAGACCTACACTCCCTCACCACTTGTCTACAGACCTACACTCTCACCACTTGTCTACAGACCTACACTCCCTCACCACTTGTCTACAGACCTACACTCTCTCACCACTTGTCTACAGACCTACAGTCCCTCACCACTTGTCTACAGACCTACACCCAACAGACAGACGCTGTGTATTTTAGCCACCCCTCACTCCGCCACACACAGATCATCCCTTGATGAGGGGGTGGGTCTCATGATAAACTAGCAGCTAATGGGGTGGTAAGGGTTGCAGCGTTGATGGGTGACCGGACGACTCAACAAACTCGAGGAAATGCACGGCTGACATCTGGTGGGAGATTACTGAAATAAAGTGGAGTGGGATTGGTGGATGACATGAAATACTCCCCTGCTCAATTTATTTTTACACTCTGATCCAACACGCAGGTTGTGGTTTACAAACCTCTCTCCAGGCGAATGCTGCACTACTTTACGAGTTCTAATAGCCTGTATAGTGTTAAATTACTGGTCTGAGGCCTGTTTGAGTTTGTTGAGGCACTATTAGAGCTATAAAACAAACTCCAGTTCAAACTTTAGTTATTAATTTTTCCTAATCTACTCAAGGACTGTCCCTTCCAATCCTGCTTGGGTACTAAACACGTAATTTATAGACACGACTTACAAACTAATTTGATCCAGAACAATAATATGACTAACACCAGACACCCAGCGCTTGGACGTTAACCAATAGTCATAGGAGGGTATCCTTGGGGAAAAGCATCAGCATTAGCTTAGAAAGAGATTAAAAAACACCGTGAATAAAATAACATGGATAAAACCAGCCTTCAGTAAATCCAACCTAGATTTAAACCCTGACCTCCCACAATAAATTATGTGAGTTTGGCACCTTAGACCACGTGAATACCGCCGTAAAGGGCTGCAAAACCCGTGGACACGTGGTGGGTCTTATGGTCATGAGGAACACGTGTGGTGGGTCTGATGGTCAGGAGGAACACGTGTGGTGGGTCTGATGGTCAGGAGGAACACGTGTGGTGGGTCTGATGGTCAGGAGGAACACGTGTGGTGGGTCTGATGGTCAGGAGGAACACGTGTGGTGGGTCTGATGGTCAGGAGGAACACGTGTGGTGGGTCTGATGGTCAGGAGGAACACGTGTGGTGGGTCTGATGGTCAGGAGGAACACGTGTGGTGGGTCTGATGGTCAGGAGGAACACGTGTGGTGGGTCTGATGGTCAGGAGGAACACGTGTGGTGGGTCTGATGGTCAGGAGGAACACGTGTGGTGGGTCTGATGGTCAGGAGGAACACGTGTGGTGGGTCTGATGGTCAGGAGGAACACGTGTGGTGGGTCTGATGGTCAGGAGGAACACGTGTGGTGGGTCTGATGGTCAGGAGGAACACGTGTGGTGGGTCTGATGGTCAGGAGGAACACGTGTGGTGGGTCTGATGGTCAGGAGGAACACGTGTGGTGGGTCTGATGGTCAGGAGGAACACGTGTGGTGGGTCTGATGGTCAGGAGGAACACGTGTGGTGGGTCTGATGGTCAGGAGGAACACGTGTGGTGGGTCTGATGGTCAGGAGGAACACGTGTGGTGGGTCTGATGGTCAGGAGGAACACGTGTGGTGGGTCTGATGGTCAGGAGGAACACGTGTGGTGGGTCTGATGGTCAGGAGGAACACGTGTGGTGGGTCTGATGGTCAGGAGGAACACGTGTGGTGGGTCTGATGGTCAGGAGGAACACGTGTGGTGGGTCTGATGGTCAGGAGGAACACGTGTGTTGGGTCTAATGGTCAGGATGAACACATGTGGTGGGTCTAATGGTCAGGAGGAACACGTGTGGTGGGTCTGATGGTCAGGAGGAACACATGTGGTGGGTCTGATGGTCAGGAGGAACACGTGTGGTGGGTCTAATGGTCAGGAGGAACACGTGTGGTTTAATACACCCCATCCTGCCACTCGTCCGGACTGTCCGTGTATTTAACTTCTCGCGCTAAGGAGGGAGAAGGTAGAATTTAGAGGACATATACCCGCGTTTTCTAGAGGGAGAGTGGGAAACCACTGAACCATGTTTCCCCCCCACCATGGTGGACCAGCTACTACAGCCAGCAAGTGTCTCTAGGGCTAGGGACCACCCATCAGGAAATGGAGCCAAGCTCTCATATCCCCCCCCCACCATGGTGGACCAGCTACTACAGCCAGCAAGTGTCTCTAGGGCTAGGGACCACCCATCAGGAAATGGAGCCAAGCTCTCATATCCCCCCCCCACCATGGTGGACCAGCTACTACAGCCAGCAAGTGTCTCTAGGGCTAGGGACCACCCATCAGGAAATGGAGCCAAGCTCTCATATCCCCCCCCCACCATGGTGGACCAGCTACTACAGCCAGCAAGTGTCTCTAGGGCTAGGGACCACCCATCAGGAAATGGAGCCAAGCTCTCATATCCCCCCCCCACCATGGTGGACCAGCTACTACAGCCAGCAAGTGTCTCTAGGGCTAGGGACCACCCATCAGGAAATGGAGCCAAGCTCTCATATCCCCCCCCCACCATGGTGGACCAGCTACTACAGCCAGCAAGTGTCTCTAGGGCTAGGGACCACCCATCAGGAAATGGAGCCAAGCTCTCATATCCCCCCCCCACCATGGTGGACCAGCTACTACAGCCAGCAAGTGTCTCTAGGGCTAGGGACCACCCATCAGGAAATGGAGCCAAGCTCTCATATCCCCCCCCCACCATGGTGGACCAGCTACTACAGCCAGCAAGTGTCTCTAGGGCTAGGGACCACCCATCAGGAAATGGAGCCAAGCTCTCATATCCCCCCCCCACCATGGTGGACCAGCTACTACAGCCAGCAAGTGTCTCTAGGGCTAGGGACCACCCATCAGGAAATGGAGCCAAGCTCTCATATCCCCCCCCCACCATGGTGGACCAGCTACTACAGCCAGCAAGTGTCTCTAGGGCTAGGGACCACCCATCAGGAAATGGAGCCAAGCTCTCATATCCCCCCCCCACCATGGTGGACCAGCTACTACAGCCAGCAAGTGTCTCTAGGGCTAGGGACCACCCANCCCCCCCCATGTGAGGACGGACTAACGACAAGACGAGACACACGACTAGTATTTTTATCCAACCAGTCAGAGACGTGGGTGGTGGGTGGGGGCTCTATCTTTGGCATGGTGGTCATCACTCCTGACTTGGACTCTAGAGCTAAATCTCACTCAAGACCTTTTCTTCCTCCGCACAAGGATTGATCATATTATCTTCATACGAACGCTGGTGCATTTATATAACCTACCACCCGTCCGTGTTATCCGGCCACTTATTTACGCTAATGAGGAAGGTTGTGGCCCGACCTCCCCATCACCAACAAACATTATATCTAAACAAGATTGCCAACCTGACTGAATCTATTTGTAGACGTGACAAATTGACACAGATCATGTGATGATATTATTGGTCTCTGGTTATCCCAAACACTCTTCTCCATCTTGTGGCTTGTTGAGTGTGTGACCTCCTGACCAGTGGTTTATCATCAGCTGTAAGGTGCTATGTCAACAGTGACACAACTCGCAACCTTGCTCTCTCCCAGCAGCCTCCTGGGTAGCTAGATCATGTTCTTCACCGTGACTACAAAGGTTGAGGTTTGAGTCCTGACTGACCACACAAAGGATGGGCCAAGACGAGTGATCCTGCTAGACCAAACAACTGTCGCTCTCCCCCTTGACGAGCTCACAGTAACATCAGATGTTGTCCATCTTGTAGCGGTTGGGACGGGAACCGAACCACGGTGCAGTCTCATGAGCTCTTGAAGCGCTTGCAGCGGGACGGGAACCGCACCACGGTGCAGTCTCATGAGCTCTTGAAGCGCCTGCAGCTCTCCAATTACTGAAGATGCTATTGCTGTGGATTCACAAGTTCATCGGGGTAAAAAAACACTCGCAGAATAGAAACTGGCTCTAAGCCAATCACGAGATTTCAATCCCGATCAGCGTGACCCGCTATGCTTTAGTGCAACCCATTTCAGCTTGGTCGGTTCTGCTCTAGAACCTATACTTGAGAGACTAAGTCATATTTGAAAAGCAACCAACGCATGCGCTGTAGAGCTAGAGACAAGCAGACAGCTTAGTCCACTGTTGCGAGGAGATCTGAGATAGCAGAGCCTGCTGTGTTCCCAATACTCGTGCGACTAGGTCACACAGAATGAATGTCGAGACATGCCGTACCGTAAGGGTGGACGTTATACCCTGTGTGTCCCTTAGCTCTTTTTTGGTCTCAGTCGTGCAGGTTAACGAAGCGAAAACGTCACTTCCTCTCAAGAAAGTCCTCATTTCACCTCGCGTGGTATTCAGCACCCAGATACAAGGGGAGTAGCACCCTGACCAAATACTTCCCACCAATCAGCTCGTGTGGGTGGCCTGGATACTCGGGGTGGGGTAATATATCTTTGACACAAGAATTACATTTAAGAGGGAAACTAATCATTTTGCTCTCCGTATTAAACTAGTGATATATGGCTTTTAAATGATTTACGATTCTTGACTATACGAACAAGAACTCTTTTAAGAGTTTGATTGAAAATATGTGTGTGTGTGTGTGTGTGTGAGCGTGTGTGTGTGTGTGTGTGTCGGAGGCTGGGAGCGTGCAGTCGACCCTTGAAATTGGGGTGGCCAACACTTTATAATGATGTAGTCTTATAGTGTGTTCATCTTAAGAGGGAAATAGTAAACTAAGGAAACAATTTCAATTACAATTTGTCAAGGGAAATAAAAAAAACTACGAAGTTTGGCAGAAATCAGGGTTAGAATCCTCATCTAGTGTACTCAGAAATAGTTTTCCCTAGACGGTTTTCACTAACCTTCCACGCAAATGCGGGTGTATTTCCTTTAAATAACACCTTCCTCATCCCAGCCTGTAAATATATGATGTCTCATCTTGGTGGAAATGTTTTCTCACTTTATGAAATTTTGTTGCGGTTGTGCAGTTTTCATCAAATAGAGACATTAAATTTTATCCAAGCTCTTCGTTAAAAATGACACATTTTTAGTGGGTTTTGTTAATTAATTGCGACGAGGATATAAATGAGTTGTACATATTGAGTAGTGGCCAAATTTTAAATTATTATGGTAAAGAAACGTTTTTGGTATTACCTTCATTACCTTCCATTCCTTTCACAGTAACTTTAATATCATAAAATAAATTATCAGTACACATGTTATACTCCAAGACATGTTGATCAGTACACATGTTACACTCCAAGACATGTTGATCATTACACATGTTATACTCCAAGACATGTTGATCAGTACACATGTTACACTCCAAGACATGTTGATCAGTACACATGTTACACTCCAAGACATGTTACACTCCAAGACATGTTTAGCAGACATTTTAACAACAACAAACCATTCTGACCAAATGTTGACTAACTCCATAATTGACACCGACCGCAGTTCACTGGCTAAGGCTAGCGTCCCATTGACAAGGTAGTTAGTTACACGCCATTTCAAGCAAACCCATAAAAGGTTATTGTGACTGTCACTGAAATGTCGGGAACATTAGGTACCTCGCGCTCCTGGTCCGTATGAACACATACATTAGTCCACAAGAGAAAAAACAAAGTGTGCAATAAAATATGTTTACATTTTATCTAAGAAATTACTCTTGCAGAACATGATTTTTAATGTGCAATACGTGATGAAAGTGGCCAAGAGACTTGGAACTAAAGTTCGTCTCACGTAAGTTGAGAGCAGAGTGGCCGCAGGGTTGCTATCATTCTTCGGGTTTATTCAGAAAAACCCAAGAAACAACATTTATTGTATTTTACATACAAAGCAATTGTTTATTGATTTTTGTAAATGGCTAACCCATTTCCCCTTTAATAATAAAAAACTAAAAATGGGGTGTGGCTGTGTCATGGACACGGCCGTGTGTTGTACGTGAATACGTTTATGTAACGGATTATATACCGCGCGCGATGCGTCACTGTTCTCGCTTATCGTAATTAATTCTTTGATCCTCTAGCTATCCAGTCGTATAATTTTGGATGTAGAGGATAGATTCGAAACTACAACGCCAAACTGTATTTTTGATAATATTTTTTTATTCTAACACCTTATTATATTCACTGTCACTACTTTAAACTAATGTTTTATATACAATCGATAAATTTTGACGACAGCTGACGATTAAAACTTAAACGAACATCGTAGCTTCTCCGAGTCAAAAGTTATACTAATTGCAAATCTCGATACGCAGCAAAATAACCTCAAAATGGCGGCGCTTCCCCCTCCACCGCGCGCGATGCGTCACTGTTCTCGCTTATCGTAATGAATTCTTTGATCCTTTAGCTATCCAGTGGTATAATTTAATTTTGGATGTAGAGGAAAGATTCGAAACTACAACACCAAACTGTATCCCCCGATTTTGTTATCATTAGGTTTTTTGGATTGCCCCCGTATAATAGCAAATTTAAAGACGTATTCACGTCAAAAAAATGATTAATTACTTTAAATATATATGTTGCGGATGAATTAGAAATTGAACTAAACAAACTTAGCATAGGCCAAGATTAAACAAATTTCATTGAACACTTGAAAAAAACCCACACATATAATTTAAACTTAAAGCATTCTCTTCTAAGTACCAGATATTTTACTTACTCTATGGCACTAGCAACTCGAAAGTCCATTGGCGTGCCACCTATCCCTATCTAGTATATATAATTTTATATGTATGTATAATTGTATATATATAATCAGTTGGTTCAGAAAGTGCACGTAAAATACCTTAAATTTGAAAGAAAAAACCTCGTTTTGTAGGAAAATCGACTTTTGGTGACACCGGCGTTCAGTTAGGAACGATTGATAAGACTTGTAAATGTGGTGTGAATGTAGTTTGACCCCCGCCCCCCCCTTCCCAAAGGCAAGCTTGAAATGGGCGCAGGAACACAACGACCATTGGTTGGTCTCAACTTGAGTTGGTCGGACTTCGAGTCTTGGCTACACCACCCCTCGGCTGTGTGACAGAGCTGTAATGTCTCGTAACCCGGCAGGCGGTTATTTATGTGTGACAGGTCGTTAGTGTAACCTGTGCTTTCCATGAATCATCCGCTAATGATCGTAGGGGTAAGCGCTGAGATGTTGAAAAAAAATAAAAAAAATACGCGAAAGACAAAGAGAAATGACGTGTGAATATTTATGATATTTCTCCAAAAGCATCTCCATTAAAAAAACCAAGTAACTATTTCTCGGCCCCTAAAAAAAGAAAGGAATATGTAGAGATTGTGAAATCATTATTAGCGCTAGCGTAATTTGATGGCCCTTTGGCACGCACTTTGTGAGTAAACATGCGTAATCCACGTGTCAACTGTAGCAGCTCGTAAATACATCCCGAGGATCGTGACTGTAGAAGAACAGACAAACACACATGAGGAGTCACATTGGATGTTCTGTCACCGTCTTTATGTACCTTCAAACAGTTCTGGTGCAAGAACTAGATCTAGTTGGGACGCTACAGGAGTAGATGACAGAAGTTCTGGTACAAGAACTAGATCTAGTTGGGACGCTACAGGAAGAGATGACAGAAGTTCTGGTACAAGAACTAGATCTAGTTGGGACGCTACAGGAATAGATGACAGAAGTTCTGGTACAAGAACTAGATCTAGCTGGGACGCTACAGGAAGAGATGACAGAAGTTCTGGTACAAGATCTAGATCTAGTTGAGACGCTACAGGAATAGATGACAGAAGTTCTGGTACAAGATCTAGATCTAGTTGGGACGCTACAGGAAGAGATGACAGAAGTTCTGGTACAAGATCTAAATCTAGTTGAGACGCTACAGGAATAGATGACAGAAGTTCTGGTACAAGATCTAGATCTAGTTGGAACGCTACAGGAAGAGATGACAGAAGTTCTGGTACAAGATCTAGATCTAGTTGAGACGCTACAGGAATAGATGACAGAAGTTCTGGTACAAAATCTAGATCTAGTTGAGACGCTACAGGAGTAGATGAGCAGTTTACGATGATTGAATCCCAGGAGAGGGGGATGTTTGTTAATATTGAAGTACGAACATAAATCTGGTCTACACCAAGACCCGATATTAGTTACACACTTGACCACCAAGCGCTGTAATCGACATTTGAGTGTGAGAAAAGGACTGTAATCGCTGTTATTGCTGTTATTGCAACTCATCAGATAATGTTTCTGTTGTTAATGTCCTCGGGAGAAATTACACTGAAGAGTAAACTCTATAACTCGGGACATTTCGAGTGCATTCGTTACAAACCTTTCTGTATCTCCTATCTCTAGTGACCGTTTATAAAGTTACTCCGCCTATGTTCATGTATTCATAGGCCAAACCATGTGTTCCTCATCTGCCAGTTTTCACAGACGGTCCCAGGTTTGATATCTGGTGGCTGTTAGACAACGTTTTTCTACGGTCATAGTTCAGTTATACAATCTTGCATCAATTCCTACCACCCGTCCGAGTATTCACACTGCTGGGTCAGAGATGAGGAGGGGATGATTTAGAAGAACTACAGCCGCATTTTCGTTCAGGGAAAGTAGGTAGCCATTTAAGAAACATATATCTCTATACCCAACCGGGTTTAGAACTCCTGCCTCCCCGTCAGGAGCAAACCAGACCAGATGAGATAACGCCCTAGTCCACGATCCCACAGGTGCGGGTTTAGTCGGTCCAAAGTTGATTGGAAGAGTGTTCCACGCACAAAATTAAAATACTTCTGACGAAATCTCCTCTCAAACCCCGCCACTTCCTCCTGGGAGGAGGAACGCTCCCAGATGCGCTGACCTCGAGAGGTCACAGCTGCAGAGGACTCCTTACAAGTCCTGGGAGGAGGAACTGCTCCCAGATACGCTGACCTCGAGAGGTCACAGCTGCAAAGGAGTCCTTATAAGTCCTGGGAGGAGGAACGCTCCCAGATGCGCTGACCTCGAGAGGTCACAGCTGCAGAGGAGTATCGACACAAGACAAGGACCGCGAGCGAATGGACCAATCCCCGCTAATAACTAAGCTACGTGGGTGTGAAGTTTGCGGCCTTCGACGTGCGTGAGGTGCGTGCGTGGCTGGTCTCTGGGCCCACACGCACGCACGCACCTGCCTCCCACTGGGTCCTGATCTCTTATCTAATCGTCGATCAGATGATGCAACGGACGAGAGCACTATCTTGTGTTTGTAGTAAGTTCAGATGTTGTCTAGAGACCTCAACCACTTGGCTATATTACCAGCAGCTCTTGTCTTGAGGGTGCGTTCACTACCGGACAATGTCAGTACCAGTCTACAACCTCAGCCGAGAGCTATAAACTTACTAGATCTACTCTCACCAAGTCATACGTCAAGCAGATGTCACTTCTAATAGATATTACATTTTTAAAATTTACTTGAGCTATTTCACGGGCACTTTCTAAACCAACTAGTTATATCAACACACGACTTATAGACTAACTTAAATCTAAAACAGACACCACAACATCCAGCCCCTCAGCCGTTAGTGTGAAAGGGTAAATCAACATGTTACTAATGTTGAAAGCAGAACATGTGTTTGATTGAAGTTCCTGCCAACGAAAAGCGCGTCTTACGAGGCTGAAACACTAATTATGTAGTGCATCATTCACAAGTAGAGGAATATAACAGATACACTAATTCTGTAGTGCATCATTCACAAGTAGAGGAATATAACAGATACACAACCGACCAAGGAGCAGGATATGAGGGCAGAGACCACTAGAGCTACAGTACTACAGACCATGTAGCTGTAGGGTTGGAACTGTTCCACACAGACATTAGAGCTACAGTACTACAGACCATGCCGCTTGTAGGGTTGGAACTGTTCAGACACAGACATTAGAGCTACAGTACTACAGACCATGCCGCTGTAGGGTTGGAACTGTTCACACACAGACATTAGAGCTACAGTACTACAGACCATGCCGCTGTAGGGTTGGAACTGTTCAGACACAGATATTAGAGCTACAGTACTACAGACCATGTGGCTGTAGGGTTGGAACTGTTCACACACAGACATCAAGAAGATGTTTCCTCCCTGAGTTTGATCAGAGTCAATCAAACCAAGTTATCCTCGGAGGAGATCGCACTTGTATGAGGAGTAGTTCCGTTGATTGTTTCAGATAACTTGTCTGTGTTTAGACAGGAGTTTTAACACACATGGGTTGTTAGCGTGTGGGACTACAGGACACTCTAGTGGACCTGATGGGGTGGAGGAAATATATCCTCACTTGTGTGGACGGTGAGGACTCCAGTAGCTCGAAGTCTAGTGGACCTGATGGGATGGAGGAAATATATCCTCACTTGTGTGGACGGTGAGGACTCCAGTAGCTCGCAGTCTAGTGGACCTGCTGTGGTGGAGGGAATATATCCTCACTTGTGTGGACGGTGAGGACTCCAGTAGCTCGCAGTCTAGTGGACCTGCTGGGGTGGAGGGAATATATCCTCACTTGTGTGGACGGTGAGGACTCCAGTAGCTCGCAGTCTAGTGGACCTGCTGGGGTGGAGGGAATATATCCTCCCTTGTGTGGACGGTGAGGACTCCAGTAGCTCGCAGTCTCCTTGCATTCACCACTAGCTCAGCCCGAATAGGAGATCGCTCCATTCCTAGCGACAGCTTGTCCTGCTTACAGTTCAGTCTCCAAGTGAACATGGACGTGGAAAGATCCAAATCCTGCTTACAGTTCAGTCTCCAAGTGAACAGGACGTGGAAAGATCCAAATCCTGCCGGGCTTATAACCCCGACCTCTCAGTTACAGGTGATCTTGCACAGTGGGAGTCCATCTACTTAGACCGCACAGCCACCGTCACGGGTACATTAAGACCTGTTATTAGCTCCCTCTTGTACGGAACTGAAGACGGTGCTTTGATGTTTAACTTTGATTTATTCAATTAATTGCGGGAAAACTCAAATGTTGACTGGGTGAGTGCATCTAGGAAAATACTCTAAATTGAAATGAAGGTTCCTCTTGGTCAATGTTTCAACTACAGTGAAATAGTACAAGATATACAGGTGCTCACCAATAACCAATGATAAATGGCGTGTATCATGTTTCTAATCGTTCCAAACCGCCGGCAATAAATACCAATGGACAGTCTAATAACACGTTATTAGCCCTAATGGCCCACTGTAAGAGCAATTAATTAACCCCACCAGAACTAGTGATTACCGAGGTACCAGGTCACGAAGATGTCAAATTACACAAACATACCTGTGAAATATTATCAACAATATATCGTTTAGGGGGGAAACACACTTTCAAACGTGGAATTATATTAAGATATGAATACGCCAAATATGATAGAGCCCTATAATTTTAGCATTTGACGTATATAAATACATTTAATTAATTTGTAGAGTCAAAATAAATAATATGAAGTGTTTTTACAGCTTTTGTGTAGAGTGGAAAGAATGAATAAAAAACCACACATTCTCAGAGTGCACTTCAAATAGCGAGATTGATTGGACTAATGCTGGTTTAAAAATTGTTCCGGTCATCCCACACCTGCACCTGTGGACACGCGGGTCGAGGCGTCAGCCTTGTTTTGTCTGGTTTCCGGAGGACGAGGCTAGGATTTGAATCCCGGTCGAGTGTACTGTGACTGTCCAAACTCCCTCTACGCAAGCGTAGATGCATTTCCTCTCAGTTTTCCATTACTCGTCACTACCCAAGTAACGGGCAGTGGGTTGTGAGCACAGGAATCGCCATGCTATCTAGTGAGCACAGGGATCATCATACTATCTAGTGAGCACAGGAATCACAATGCTATTACAATGCTATCTAGTGAGCACAGGAATCACCATGATATCTAGTGAGCACAGGAATCACCATGATATCTAGTGAGCACAGGAATCGCCATGCTATCTAGTGAGCACAGGAATCACCATGATATCTAGTGAGCACAGGAATCACCATGCTATCTATTGAGCACAGGAATCATCACACTATCTAATGAGCAGAGGAATCACCATTCTCTTTAGTGAGCACAGGAATCACCATGATATCTAGTGAGCACAGGAATCGCCATGCTATCTAGTGAGCACAGGAATCACCATGATATCTAGTGAGCACAGGAATCACAATGCTATTACAATGCTATCTAGTAAGCACAGGAATCACCATGATATCTAGTGAGCACAGGAATCGCCATGCTATCTAGTGAGCACAGGAATCACCATGATACCTAGTGAGCACAGGAATCATCATACTATCTAATAAGCACAGGAATCACAATGCTATCTAGTGAGCACAGGAATCGCCATGCTATCTAGTGAGCACAGGAATCACCATGATATCTAGTGAGCACAGGGATCGCCATGCTATCTAGTGAGCACAGGAATCGCCATGCTATCTAGTGAGCACAGGAATCACCATGATATCTAGTGAGCACAGGAACCATCATACTATCTAATGAGCACATGAATCACCATGCTATCTAGTGAGCACAGGGATCACCATGCTATCTAGTGAGCACAGGAATCGCCATGCTATCTAGTGAGCACAGGAATCATCATACTATCTAATGAGCACATGAATCACCATGCTATCTAGTGGCCACAGGAGTTACAATGCTATCTAGTGACCACACCTTACAACCTAGAGACGTGACCTTACAACCTAGAGACGTGACCTTACAACCTAGAGACGTAACCTTACAACCTAGAGACGTGACCTTACAACCTAGAGAAGGGGAAAAACATTTTACCACCGGTATATTATTATTATTGTTGTTAATTATTAGATCGATAATATTCATCTAAAGTGAGAGCCTCAGTTCATATGACTTGACGTATGAATACGTGATTGTTCAAGTTATCAGATAACACCTTTCCTGTGAAAATGGGACCGAAGCAGTGGCAGAATCACCAAAAGTTAAAACTTTAATAAACATTAAATATTATTTTTGTTCGAATTAATTGTAGTTAAAATATTGAGAATTGGTACCAAATCTCTTTTGGTGTGAAAATATTCTAAAATAAAACATCGATACAGGTGTGAGCCTCACGTAAAGATAAGTAAAACAGGAGTATAAAGGTTTGTTACGTCACTACCGAGCGATTATAACAAATAATAAGAACAGCAGCGCAGTAAGATGTGGATGTGAATGTTTGTGTTTGTTGGACGAGGGTCAAGGATTGTACTGCTCCAAGTAATACATATCTGTTAGGTTGAGAGTTGAGATGTTTCCTCATTGTCTGCTTTTGATAACTATCCTCCTTGCTGTACGTCACGGTGAAGTGTGTTTGCTGTACGTCACGAGGATCGTCACAGTCAAGTGTGTTTACTGTACGTCACGAGGATCGTCACACTCTAGTGTGTTTGCTGTACGTCACGAGGATCGTCACAGTCAAGTGTGTTTACTGTACGTCACGAGGATCATCATAGTCAAGTGTGTTTGCTGTACGTCACGAGGATCATCATAGTCAAGTGTGTTTGCTGTACGTCACGAGGATCGTCACAGTCAAGTGTGTTTACTGTACGTCACGAGGATCGTCACAGTCAAGTGTGTTTGCTGAACGTCACGAGGATCGTCACAGTCAAGTGTGTTTACTGTACGTCACGAGGATCGTCACACTCTAGTGTGTTTGCTGTACGTCACGAGAATCGTCACAGTCAAGTGTGTTTACTGTACGTCACGAGGATCGTCACAGTCAAGTGTGTTTGCTGTACGTCACGAGGATCGTCACGGTCAAGTGTGTTTGCTGTACGTCACGAGGATCGTCACACTCTAGTGTGTTTGCTGTACGTCACGAGGATCGTCACAGTCAAATGTGTTTCGTTAGACTATGTTTCAGAAACTTTGTTAAAATCATCATCAAGATTACATTTAAATTACCGCTTACAATATTATTCCGGGACCGTGCAACTTTTACTTATATCGGTCAAACTTGACTTGACTTGACGTATGAACACGTGAAAGTAAATCTAGTAACTCTTCTAGCTGAATATTTGCTGCTATTAGTGTGACTTTAGCTACTACTCAACAAAGACACTCAGATTGAAAACAACTTTTTTTTGACCATTATAAATTTAGTGAGGACCACTATAGTATATTCATACGTCAAGTCATGTAATCTTTAGCTGTCACTTTTTGACGGATATTATCAAAAACTATAAAATAATACCAGAAATTTAGTAAAATTATATCGGAACCGTTAACATCGCATTTGGGAAAATTGAGAGCAAAATTAACTTGGCTGGATGTTATTTTCTAGGACCGCGTTGTTTAAAGGAAATACACCCGCATTTGCGAGGATGTAGGGTTTGGAAAAAACCACCCTCAATACAACCGGTCTTGATTCGAGCCCCCGACCTAGTTTATTGCGAGATAGTGACGTCTTGGAGCGATGTTCCCAACAGTAATCTCAACTTATCTAAGGTCGAGTGTACCTGTGTGTGACCTCTGACCCTCCTACAGCTCTAATATATCACCTGAGAGACAACTGCGGATGCGCAGAGCGGGAGGACATCAAACTTTCATGGCCATACATTTCAATAGCTTAGCAATAAAATGAAGAAGATATAAATGTACCCTCATTTGCATGAGAGTGGGAAATCATTCATCCTAGATATGAACACCGACCCAATCAGATTAATTTGGAGTGAGATATTTACGCGTGTTGAGGTGACGATACGAACAAGTAGCCAATCAAAACAACCGCCATAGCGGGCTGGTTCCGTGTCATTGGAGTGAGACGAATAAAGTGATGTTTAAATACAATGAAGACAAGATATCTCCATTATAAACAGTCGCAGCCGCCCATTATCCGGGTACCTTGGCCATCGTCTCACATTTGAACTGCCAGAATGTTCCAGAGAAATGTTCTGTTAGTTCCCGTCTTGTTATTACAAAACACAGGCTCTCTCACTCCCACTCCTAGCAACAATGTTGTATAGATACAGTAGAAGTGGTCAGAGCTGCGATCTAGCGATAGCTATCGGAACTACTAGGCTACTGTTCCAAGATGGCAAGTTTTTGACAAAGCATCTGAAGATCTAGTAGGTTCTCTTTATTGAAAACATCCCCCTCCCCCTCTGGCGATAGTCGGCAGCCGATGCAAAATACTGAGATGATAGGAATTTAAACTGATGTGTTGATCATTTTTACTGAGCTAAAAATTAATTAAAACAGTGTTAAATGCATTTATAGTTTATAAAAAGTTGAATGTAAAATGAAAGCAATCTTAAATTAATATATTAAAGTTGAACATATAATAGGTACAATTTGAATTTAACAAAAAATGATAAACTGTTACTTAGAAAAAAGAATTAGTGTATCTTATTAGGAAACTTTAAACAAATGAAAGTGTAATAAGTTATGTCACATACAATATTACATAATATGAAGTAAAATGTCAATTATTGGTTTTATATTTTAATTTGTACTTGAGTTTAAGACAACAGTCAATAAATAAATTGAATATATCATGCAGTTTGAAACATGAGGTTTTTCAGAATAAGAAAAAATTATATTTTGATAGAGAACGTTTAAATGTCTTATTTTCATCCCTTGTTCTTTGTGTTTCTCAAGTTGGTTGCGGAATTATTTCTCTCTACATGTTTCAGTAAATACCATCTTCAGGAATTGACTGAATGACATAAAATAAGAAAAAATATTAGATTGAAGATTAATATGCATAGTGGTAAAGAATAAAATACACTAACATTGATATTTAAATAATGATCGTTTATAAGTAGTTGTTTCTGGTTATAGTTCAATCATCATGCAGCAACACTAAACATGGCAAGTATTTAAATATTATTTCTTGCACGAAACGTATTATTAATATTAAAACATATAGTATTTGTTTCCAAGCCAACACTCAAAGCTGGAGTAAGTTGTGTGTTGAAATGACACATTAAAAGGAGCCTCACTCCAATTTTATTTTGTCTTGGCAGACCGACTTATCATGTTTGTCTCACATCAATAATCCTATAGTAATAGTTTACCGGACTCGCCGCTAGTCATAGTTGACTGCTGTCATTGGTTTTTCAGAACAAATACTGGTTAAAATACACACGTAAATTTACAAAATTATCAATGCTGAGATTTTTTAAAATTATAGTAAGGACAACAGTTATCAAATATTTTACTTATGATTTTAAAGTCGCGACTTTTTGCGTTTTGCTCGCAGACTTTCAACGGCAGACTTTTTTTTAAATTTTCTGTGTTCATAACATTAAAAAAAAACATTCTATTCGGTTCGCCAAAGAAATAACCTTAATCGGCCCATCAAAAAACTACATTTACTTTTATCTTAATACGCCGAGATACGTGTTTTGCTGTTCTGTATAATCTAATATTTTTTGTATTATAACTGATATCTACTGTACAGATCTCACCAGTAAAGATGGTCTACAAGCAACTAACTCGCAGAACTTACCTGAAACAACTGTTATTACTTATTACAATAACACAATAGCAGAGACTTTGTCACAGCTCGGGGTGGATAGCTCTTGGTTCAACAGCAATCATTCCTTGCGTCTATCTGACGTAATCTAAAGTGATCTCAAAGTGATTAGTGATATTCTCTGAAGACTCGTGGTTGGGTAATAATATGAAAACTATTCTAGAGTATCATGGCAGAGGAAGAGCAGAGTTTTGATCGTTGCCATACGGAGAATATGGAGTGGTGGTTGTAACAACTTGATTTAAAGGGGAAATAGAGGTTTTATTTCAAAATATTATCGAGACATGCTTTTACTGTAATAGCTGTTTAATGTTCGTTATTGTGTGTTAAATAAATAATGTTGTGAAGAGATATATTTTAACTTTACTGTGGTCGGAACGTTACAGTTCGTTAGGAAAGCTTCCGATAGGTTAAAATAATAATGTGAAAAGTATGCCCAAGTAGGGATTCAACCCCCAGACCAAAGTATTAACACACCACTGCTCTACCGACCCAGATAAACAACTTTCAGACAGTCCATGACCAGAAATAGAATATTGTGTGCATGAGTAAATTCAAATTTAATTGTCTCCTCCATTGGTTATTACTTAATACATTAGTGTTGGAGTGAGCCAGACAATGTAAATTACCAACATTATCTACACACATTAAAAAAAAATTGTTCTAGAAATAGTTTAACTTAATTAATTACAACCATCTTAGTTTATTTTCTATTTAATTTATCATCAATATACATAACATTTTGTTTAGCATTGTTTGTATCATTTTGTGAATAATTAATTGCCTGTT
This sequence comes from Timema bartmani, assembly GCA_902151455.1. Classification (NCBI taxonomy): domain Eukaryota; kingdom Metazoa; phylum Arthropoda; class Insecta; order Phasmatodea; family Timematidae; genus Timema; species Timema bartmani. The sequence continues at coordinate 84,254 of CABFWB010001373.1, read as the reverse complement.
TATACAAACTTGTGTTTTCTAAACATAACGAATTTAGTTTCTTTCAAGACTAATAAACGATTGCTTTTCAGCCAAATCATCAATATTTTCATTGAGTGACATTTGAAGAGACTGAGATTCACATAACAATAGATTGTTGAACGCTGCCAACGGCTAAACAAGATTTTATTTTTGTTTTGGCGGGAATTGCCAAAAATAGATTTGGATGAAATACCGCCAACAGGAAAAATATGGAAATTCGTCCTTGTATTACCCGTTCCAAATAAGTTGTACCCTTTGTTCTGAGGGACATGCCAAACAAGCGTGTTGGTCGAAAAGAAGTAAACAATTGTGTCTGCACATGTCTTTCTGAAATTAAATGATGCCGGGAATAACTTCTTGCAGCCACGTGTAGGAAAATAAACTCGCACACACAAAGAAGACAGTCATACACACAAAGCAAACGAATAAAAAGGCCATTTTATTTTTCGATCCCAAGCTATTCATTGTTACAAATTGGTCAATATGAAAACAAAACAAAAGCCTTACCCAGAAAAACAATACACTCGAGTGAGAAATTAATCAAAGTGACCGGTCGGATCCATGTCTTTTGTTTCAAGCCGAACAACATGTGGTACTCGGTGTGACCTTGACAGTCGACTGTGACCTTGTGAACTCTCGATCATCGACCAATCAGTGGCGAGAAGGTTTCGATCAATCAAAACTGCAGAGGCACCAAACAAAATAGGATCGTTTAATGATGGCGTGGTCTGTGTAATATAGTCGTCTACGTTCATTATTATAACCTAAAATATTGATATTGGTTAGGACACGTAAGACACCTTGGGCAGATTGTGAAGTTGCAAACAAATAGTCGGAACGCGTCTAAAGAACTTTTTGAAATATGTGGGAGATGCCAAATGTTGCCAAAAGAGAATTCATTATATTATTAATACGACTTATAAAAAGCGACAGCTGCAAAACACATAAAAGTAGCTCTAGTAAGTTTTTGAACTGTCGGTTAACTTTCTTCTTCAAATGAAATGAATTGTTGTCATTGTTGTGTTTGTATTAAACCATTTTATCATCGCGTCTTACTACTTGTTCAGGTAATGTACTAATTACGCTGATGTATTAGGAATGAGGGACTTTAGTAAAAACCACCTTGAGTACACTCATCAGGTATTCGAACCCCGAACTCCCTGTAATCAACAGTTCAATGTATTATGAAAGCGACGTCTTAGACCACGCGGCCAGTGAACCGGGTTCTTATCTCGGAGAAACAAACTTTCTAAGATGTGGGTACCTATCCACTTTAACTCGTTCTCAAACTGTCCCTCACCACCATGTTTCATCTCTCAAACTGACCCTCACCACCATGTTTCATCTCTCAAACTGGACCCTCACCACCATGTTTCATCTCTCAAACTATACCCTCACCACCATATTTCATCTCTCAAACTATACCCTCACCACCATGTTTCATCTCTCAAACTGACCCTCACTACCATGTTTCATCTCTCAAACTGACCCTCACTACCATGTTTCATCTCTCAAGCTATACCCTCACCACCATGTTTCATCTCTCAAACTGACCCTCACCACCATGTTTCATCTCTCAAACTGACCCTCACCACCATGTTTCATCTCTCAAACTTGACCCTCACCACCATGTTTCATCTCTCAAACTGGACCCTCACCACCATGTTTCATCTCTCAAACCTTACCCTCACCACCATGTTTCATCTCTCAAACTGACCCTCACTACCATGTTTCATCTCTCAAACTGACCCTCACTACCATGTTTCATCTCTCAAGCTATACCCTCACCACCATGTTTCATCTCTCAAACTGACCCTCACCACCATGTTTCATCTCTCAAACTGACCCTCACCACCATGTTTCATCTCTCAAACTTGACCCTCACCACCATGTTTCATCTCTCAAACTGACCCTCACCACCATGTTTCATCTCTCAAACTGACCCTCACCACCATGTTTCATCTCTCAAACTTGACCCTCACCACCATGTTTCATCTCTCAAACTGGACCCTCACCACCATGTTTCATCTCTCAAACCTTACCCTCACCACCATGTTTCATCTCTCAAACTGACCCTCACTACCATGTTTCATCTCTCAAACTGACCCTCACTACCATGTTTCATCTCTCAAGCTATACCCTCACCACCATGTTTCATCTCTCAAACTGACCCTCACCACCATGTTTCATCTCTCAAACTGACCCTCACCACCATGTTTCATCTCTCAAACTTGACCCTCACCACCATGTTTCATCTCTCAAACTGACCCTCACCACCATGTTTCATCTCTCAAACTGACCCTCACCACCATGTTTCATCTCTCAAACTTGACCCTCACCACCATGTTTCATCTCTCAAACTGGACCCTCACCACCATGTTTCATCTCTCAAACCTGACCCTCACCACCATGTTTCATCTCTCAAACTGGACCCTCACCACCATGTTTCATCTCTCAAACTATACCCTCACCACCATATTTCATCTCTCAAACTATACCCTCACCACCATGTTTCATCTCTCAAACTGACCCTCACTACCATGTTTCATCTCTCAAACTGACCCTCACTACCATGTTTCATCTCTCAAGCTATACCCTCACCACCATGTTTCATCTCTCAAACTGACCCTCACCACCATGTTTCATCTCTCAAACTGACCCTCACCACCATGTTTCATCTCTCAAACTGACCCTCACTACCATGTTTCATCTCTCAAACTAGACCCTCACCACCATGTTTCATCTCTCAAACTGACCCTCACCACCATGTTTCATCTCTCAAACTGACCCTCACCACCATGTTTCATCTCTCAAACTGACCCTCACTACCATGTTTCATCTCTCAAACTAGACCCTCACCACCATGTTTCATCTCTCAAACTGACCCTCACCACCATGTTTCATCTCTCAAACTGACCCTCACCACCATGTTTCATCTCTCAAACTGACCCTCACTACCATGTTTCATCTCTCAAACTGACCCTCACTACCATGTTTCATCTCTCAAGCTAGACCCTCACCACCATGTTTCATCTCTCAAACTGACCCTCACCACCATGTTTCATCTCTCAAACTTGACCCTCACCACCATGTTTCATCTCTCAAACTGACCCTCACCACCATGTTTCATCTCTCAAACTGACCCTCACCACCATGTTTCATCTCTCAAACTATACCCTCACCACCATGTTTAATTTCTCAAAATGGACCCTCACCACCATGTTTCATCTCTCAAACTGGACCCTCACCACCATGTTTCATCTCTCAAACTGGACCCTCACCACCATATTTCATCTCAAACTGACCCTCACCACCATGTTTCATCTCTCAAACTATACCCTCACCACCATGTTTAATTTCTCAAAATGGACCCTCACCACCATGTTTCATCTCTCAAACTGGACCCTCAAGTCCACGGCAATGTTGTCCCACGCCTGGCGACAAGGTCAGTCAAGGAATTACCTAGTTTTATTCTGTTCCAGGTTGCTACTCTCAGCCACAACGGAAGGTTCGAAGGTAGCACGGTGGAACACTTAACCTTCTACAACCACACAGAGTGTCACTGTAAACCTGTGCAAGATGTAATGGCCCGGGACTCAAACACAGAACATCAGGACATGAGGTCCTTGCAGCGCTACAACCGGCCCGAGCGGGACTCCAGGAAGTGAGTATACATGTACGTGGACATCTTCCTCTTGGAGCTTGGATGAGTGAAGTGAGGACATCTTCCTCTTGGAGCTTGGATGAGTGAAGTGAGGACATCTTCCTCTTAGAGCTTGGATGAGTGAAGTGAAATCTTCCTCTTGGATGAGTGAAGTGAGGACATCTTCCTCTTAGAGCTTGGATGAGTGAAGTGAGGACATCTTCCTCTTGGATGAGTTATTAATTACCATTAATCTGTCCCTGACTTGACTTTTTGAGAAAATATTTTCACACCTTATAACTGCTTAAAAGCCAGATGGCTTGGTGTATGAATACATGAAGTAAATCTATTAGGTTATACATCTGTTAATAAAAGTCCCGCTTAATCCTTGCTAGACTACAGAGGGTCCATATCATGTACAGAGCCACAACTCTCGGAGACTCTGTCATGTGTTGCGCTCTATCGATGTTGATAGTAGCTTGTAGCCATCTTGCGAGTCATTCTGGGGGTTGCTCTTTTTGGAACATGTTTTACTCGCATCCTAAGATCTATACTAGATGGTCATTATCAGGGCCTAGACTTTGATGACCTAACCACCATCAAAAACTGACCTAAAATATAAAAAATTACTCAAAATTTTCCAAAAATTATTAAAAAATATGAATAAAAACTCATAATAAATTTACGTGACTAAATCAAACACATACTTTGCCCCCAATCATCACACCCCTAATCACATATGGCACGTGCATATGTGGGCGTTTTATGTAGAAACACGATTATTAGTGCAGAGAAAATAAAAAAATGTCCAATAAAATATCCACAACAACTTATTGTTAAAATAGTGTTTTATCCTACACGTTAGGATAAGTTAACTCACACTCCATCATAATGTTGTTTCTTGATCAAATACTCGCAGTGGGACAGGTAGAGCTAGCTATCACTTCACTTGTACTGAGCTGTTATAGTCGAAAATATGACCACATTTAATGACTGAAGTTGTTTATCTCAATAAGAGGGCTTATAACAGACAGACAGGCAGGCCTGTCATAATACAAACAGTGTGTCCACTGACAGTAGTGTAAGCTGCTGTTTGTAGAGAGGGGTCAAAAAACATGATTGTAATAAATGGTCAACAATCCCTCTAGGTGCTACATTAATGGTCCGGGTTCTGGTTGTTAGGTTTGCCTTGCCAATGTTAGAATCAATAGTTATATGATATTTGGAAGAAGGTGGATAGAAAACAAACGCAATATGTTCTTTACACTGGACAGAGAGGAACACAGTTCACACTTTACACTGCTGATACTGGACAAAGAGGTAGTGGTTGTCTCTTAAAGAAACTCTGTCGCCACCGCCCAATATCCTGACCTAGGTTCCGTTCTATTGGAACTCATCAGGCAGTGTAAAACACGCAACACAACACTAAAAGACAGTAAAATGGTAAAGAATGATAAGACACTGTTACATTGTATGTTGTTCCCAGTTGCCGATGCCCGAGTCTCTACACCGTGAGGCACCTCAAGGACGGGAAGTGTTTGTGCGATTGTTTCGATAAAGAAAGAAGTTGTTTACGGGCCAAGAAGGGCAAGGACTATTTCTCACACCATGATCTGACTGTAAGTATCACATGTGTGGAGATCGACTGTAAGTATCACATGTGTGGAGATCGACTGTAAGTATCACATGTGTGGAAATCCACTGTAAGTATCACATATATGGAGATCGATTGAAGGGCCTAATGAACAAACGTTCATTAAGAATTATTGTTCTTGTAGTTTTTTAATTGAAATATTTCTTTAGACAATATAATTTCTAAATTACATTCTATTGATTATAGCAAAACCAGTTTTAGAAACCTCTAATAAAATATAAAACCAATTGTATAGTTAATTATTAAAATACTTGTAAACACAATTTGTGGGTCCTATATCAGACTTGTGTCAATGTTGTACACAACATTATAAGATAGGTCCATGTAGCTCTGGTTGTGTTTGTGTTCAGATGTATCACCAAACAGGAATGTCTTCCTCCGTCCTGTGACTTTGGTTCATATCTTCCCCAAGCCAGCAGATGTCCGAGGAAGAAAGAGAAGTTTGCCGCTTGGGGTCGTCTCATTGGACGGCAGCATCCCATCTAGAGCCTTTCATTGGCCGACACCAGCTCTTCTCATAATAACAACACAACACAAAGAACAGCGCTAAAAGCTGAACCATCAATTAACAAAATGATGATAAAACTAATCAATTTTAACCACTAGACTTCAAGTGAAAAGTTTTTACATCATTTATTTTGTTGTAGTTATAAACTGAATTTAATTTCTATGTGGTATAAAATAATAAAACTTAATGAGGGGATGGGGAAATAAGCTCCAGTAGTGAATATTATCCACCCTCGTAGAAAACAAGTGGATTATATTTGCAGGAAATAGGAATAAGATTAGACACAAAATGACTGTTACAATGAAAATAAGAACACAGTTCACACTTTACACTGCTGACACTGGACAAAGAGGTAATGGATGCCTCTTCAATTAAATCTGTCGAGTGGCAGCAGTGTAGAGAGTAAACTGTTTCTCCTTTAAGTGTAAAAGCCATGTTGTATTTGTTCCTGTACCTTTTCCCATATTTAACAAAACGTTTCTCAAAAACTGAGACATGTCCTCCATAAAAATATATATTTTCTATTAATAAACTACTCTGAAAAGTCCGAGTGTGTGTTAAACTGGATCAAACATCTTCTATTAGTGTTTCTATTTTGTGCGCATATCTATCTTTTGTAATTAACTAAAATGTGCGTATTAAGAACCGACGTTTGTGTACTGCACAGGAGATAGGTAGAATTTAGAAGAAATGTGCCCACAATAGCATGAAGTTAGTAAACCTGGTCGTGATCCGAACCAGGCCTCTCTGAAGCTCACCAGAATGTTAAGTATTGATCTTGTCACGAGAAACAATATTTTTGTATAATATTTTCATAGTGTGTCTAATTTGTATTATTAGACTAGAAATAGATTATGTACATTTAGTTTGCCCTAGCAGTCTTACCTTGGGAGTTATACTATGGCTCTACACCATAGTGGAATCAAGTGTTTAACATTAATTGCTCAATCAAAGTTAGTGTCCACTTAGAGCTACAAGTTCAAACAAATTGCTACTGTTACATTTTAAGGTGTTGATGGGTAATATTGAATGTTGTCCCCAAGTTCCTGGCAGACACACGCCATGTCACAACTTCCTGTCCGATGACACAAACTAAACAAATACAAAGATTTCAAGGCTGCCAAAACAACAACATAAACAGCAATAACCTGTATTATTGCTACAAATGTTTTGAAGGTCGGTGATGATAATTTCAACCAACAAAACTGACCAAAGGGCAATATTTAATTGTTTTGAGGTGAAAGGGGAAAAGATCTTCAAAAAGTGGTCATGACCAAGTGAGTATCAGTAAATTTGACCCATAAATGCTATTTTCATAGCTTATACAAGTTTTATCATTTGGGGTTAAAATGACCTTAATTACATTACGAATTTAATATTCACAACATTTCTATGAAAAGTGTAAACTATAAATATAAACAATAAAGTGCCCGCAAAACCATGTTTTTATTGCTTTCTTAATGGGAGTAAGAAATTATTATTTTATTAGTGCCTAAAACTTTTGAATAGAATGTTTTATTTAGATAAAGTGTAGTTTTAATAAAAATGTTGAAGTATTTGACAGAAACGAAGTCTCTCTTTTGGAACGATAGTAATGTGTGTGAAGTTAAGTACATTAAGCAAGTTGTAACATGTCATTTAGCAAGTTGTAACATGTCATTTAGCAAGTTGTAACATGTCATTAAGCAAGTTGTAACATGTCATTAAGCAAGTTGTAACATGTCATTAAGCAAGTTGTAACATGTCATTTAGCAAGTTGTAACATGTCATTTAGCAAGTTGTAACATGTCATTTAGCAAGTTGTAACATGATAGAAATGTAGAAAATGAAGCAGATATTTACAAACACTTCAATCTTTTGATGCCACATATTGAAGCGTTAGTGGATTCACTATTATGTGTGCTTCATTTGCCACAATCCTATCATATTTATTTTTTAATGTTATAAAATCCCATGCATTTAACCTAAAGTCACGACACCTCCTCAATATATTGTTCATTGCTGGACGAGGGGGACATTTGTCTGTATGTAGACAATTGTTGGTAACTAACACAAGTTGTTTGGTTTAGCGCACAACGTGTATTGTGTGTGTGTGTATAAATATATGTAAATCAAACTCACATTCAACTTAAGTTAATTACTAGGCTAACAAATTGTAAGTTAAGTTGAATAATATTAATGTTAAGCCAGATTACTATGTGCTAGTCCATGTATCAATATTTTTATATTCCGAATATCTTGATGTGTAGTTAGGAGCGTGTACCAATCATTATTGATCTGTGTTATAGTCAAGATCAAGATTTGTTCACAAATATCAATATTTAGATTATAATATCTCTGTTTCTATCTTCAATAAATAAAGGGAAAACATGATCTAAATAAAGTTTTATCAATAAATTATTCTGACTGTGTTTTATGTAATGTCTTGTAATTATTAAATATTTGCATCAAGATAACCTCACAGAGAATTATTGTATCCAATCCACTATTTTACAAATCCCAAATTATATATGAAGATAACCATATATGTTAAAAACTCTTAACTTCAGCTAAGTGTTAAGCTAATGGTCTGGGGTCTGATTGGTAAGTTCATACTATAATAACTATATTGGCGCTGGATCACCATTAGATAGTATTTGAGCTCTAAAACAAATTACAATTCAAAATTTGAAAATATAATCTATTTTAATCTCCGATTCAATGTTCTTAAGGATTATAGTGACCCAGGATTAGAAGGTCCTATCCCCGATATTTTCATGAATAATCAAAATGTAAATCCTATTGAACATTTTATTTAAGTGCTACATCCCGGCTCAGCTGTTCAAGTAATCTTGGTACAGTCGCAGGAGAGAAGCTGGGGTTCTAGGAGCCACCAAAGTTAGGGCCGTCAAGAAATGTCTCAGAGACACTTGTCTGATCATCAAATCTTCCTCCAAGGCCTTTAAGGCAGCTTCATGACAGACTGCCAACACCTGAAATCAACAACACTTATCAGTAGATACATGCAAAAGGTGAAGTTATTTATAGGGGAAAAGTGGTGTTATTTTTCTCAAAAAGCGATGATATTATAAGCTGAAAGTGATATTATTTATGTAAATATGAGTCGAATTAGTATTTGTTAAAAAATCCAATATAAATACGCACAAAACATTTCACACTTAGTAGTATCAAACTAGATATATCAATATCATTACCTTAGAGTCTTACAAATAGCAATAATTGACTATCAACTTAGGTTTAGACCAAACAATAATAACACCGAACCATGTCGCCATACAAGACTAAACTACTATTAAATAAGAAGGGAATAAAAATTAAGAAGATATAATTTTGCCAAATATGACCGTCTGTAGCAAGGTCCATATTTAATAATGTCCATGCTTGGACCTAGCATGACATCTTTTGAAGGCTGTAAACAAAGAATTGATCTATTGAAATTTAGGTATCGTAACGTGTAAAAGTAGAAATCGTTACTTTTAAAGCTAACCTCGGATAAAAAAAAGGCTTATTGAAAACACTCATATTTCCTTGTGATCCATTTTATAACTATAAAATAAGTAAAAACTGATACTATTCGTATGAACGGCAGCCCTGGTATATTCCTATCACAAGTTTTACCGCATTGAAAATTATATTGCATGATGTAGTATTTGGCAAATTACAAAGAAATGGTGTTTATTTAGAAAAAAAAGCCTAAATTCGCGTTATTCGCATGAAAACAGTAGAATTCTTGTAAAAATTTGTTTTATCGCAAATGCGAATTTTGCATGTCCATACTTACCAGTTATTTTCAGGATATGCAAAGCTTCAGAAACTTCAGAGTTTGCTTGAAAAGACTGCAAGGAGGGAGGCCAAGAAAGAGATGGGAGGAACGGATAACAGAAAGTGTGCAAGTGAGTGGAAAAGAATGGTGGAAAGAAAGATGGAGGTATTTTACTAACTTTACCCGGCCACAAGCTGGAGAAGTTGATGATGATGATGATGATTATACTTTGCTCAGAATATTTTACCTTTGACTTCACCTTGAAAAAAAAAAAGTTTTGGCTTCGGACGATAAAAACATCTCTAAAATACACATTTATGTTCCATTATTGTCATTTTGTGCTGCGAAGTACATCTAATATTATGTTAATCTGAGATATAACTTCAATAAACAAAATTACGTTGCAATATTTATTTGTCTGATTGCTTGGCTTGGACAGAACTATATTTTGCATGAACAACTTTAAGTATTAAATATCAAGGGAGCAAGCTTACCTAAAAGTATTCCACTATGGTGTAGGCTATAAAATTGACTCATAGTGTAATCAGTCAAGGTAGGGCCTTACAGGGGAACGGAATGTACATTAAAGCACAAAATTACACAAATTGAACATAAATGTGTTTTTTTAGCTTTCAACATTTTTTTATCTTCACACCTTCCTGCTTGTCAATGTAACAAACTCACCTCAGCCACGGTGTACCCCTCCGTCCTCTGAACCAACTAACCTCAGCTCCAGAGTACCCCTCTGTCCTCTGAACCAACTCCTCAACGTTCACATCATTTGTGACAGGCGTCTTCTTCAGCTGCAATGTGAATATCTCATGCCGCGTGGTTGTATCTGGTAAGGGGACGTAGATGACTCTGTCGAGTCTGCCCGGTCGTAACAACGCCTGTAACCACAACATGTCATTGACGATACAGAACAAACCTGTATTTACATGTAACAATACTGTGGCCGTGCTCTTCGACAAATCACATGACTTGGCGGTTAGAGCCCGCATTGTTGGTCAAATGGCCTCCCTTGTGTTGGACTGGATTGTCGGTGATTGGAAGATCAGGGTTTGAATCTCGGTCACGAGTATTTTTTTTAGCACCACGTCTTACTACTTGTTCAGGTTATATGCACATGTACTAATTACCCTGATGAGTTAGGGATGAGGAAGGTTGAATTTAGAGGAAATGAACCCACATTTGTACGGAGGGAGAGTGTAAAACAATTTTGGTGGTCATGTGTACCAAGGGTGTTTTTCCCAGTAATTAACACTCCTTCTACACAATTGTGGGTACATTTCATCTGAAATTCTACTTTCATCATCCTTATTTCATTAGTGAAATCAGTGCTCATATATTTATAACAATACGAGATCAATAAAGGTCTGTAAGAGAGTCGATACCTTGTCGATACGGTCAGGTCGATTGGTCGCTCCCACGACTGTCACATTCCCGAGAGGTTCCACTCCGTCCAGCTCTGTGAGCAGCTGTGCCAACACTCTCTCCTGCACATTGCTGCCACCACCTTGGGAAGAACTGCGCTCTCCTCCAATAGCGTCCAGCTCATCGAAGAATACAATGGACGGAGCCACTTGGCGAGCTCGACGGAAAACCTCCCTGACAGCCCGTTCAGACTCACCCACCCACTTGCTGAACAGTTCAGGGCCCTGAACAAATACAGTTGTCAAACTACACCTGGATAGTGATCAAACCTGAGACCTTCTAGCCAGGTTACTCTGGTGTCCAAGGGTCATACATAACTTTGAGGTTTCTAACATTCATGTTCTGAACTGACTCATTATATCAATACACGACTTACAAAATAACTTAAATCTAGAACAGACACCTTGCACAAACACGGTGTCGGACTATATCACTAATAGTTTAAGGCAAAGTCTGTGATGGACATGTGAGATCTTAAAACTGCTAGAAGAGTGAATATTGCCTAATGATGCACAAACCTTTATAGACAAGAAGTTGAGTCTACTTTCTGTGGCCAGCGCCTTGGCAATCATGGTTTTGGAGCATCCGGGTGGACCGTACATGAGAACCCCACGTGGGGGGGTTATTCCCAGTCGAGTAAATGAGTCTGGATGCTTCAAAGGCCACTCGACCGCCTGTCGCAGTTTCAGCTTCAGCTCGTGCTGACCTCCGATATCGCTCCAACGAACCTACAATAAAACACTCGACTGAGTGAGGATATGTTGTAAGTACTACCTATACGTTACCAACTAGCGCTACAAAGTGACTCACGTTCGGAACCTCGACGAGAACCTCGCGCATGGCGCTAGGTTTGACCTGCGTGAATGCCCAGAGCAGGTCTTCGCTAGTGATTGTGACCTGAGTGACCCCCTTGATTGATTGTGACCTGAGTGACCCTCTTGACAGCCCTCATGCCTGCACGGGACACCAGGGACGCCAGGTCAGCACCCACAAAGCCATGAGCAGCCCGAGACATGTTCACCAGCTGTTCCTGGGTGACGTTGTGAGGGACCCCAGCTAGAAGTTTGCGGAGGATGTCTAGACGAGAGTCCGGCGTGGGGACCCCAACTTCCACCTCGCGGTCTAGTCTGGGACAGATATTATAACCTACTCGTGAGGAGTGAGTGTGAGACACGCCCCATGAAGGAGGCAACTAGGAGCGCGTAAAGTACACTTTCTAGTTTTGAGTTCAAGTAGAATAGAATGTATCAAATACTCCTGAAGCTGGAGCCAATAAATTACTCTAATATTACATGTTGTTCATTGTCGTAATGTACAGTCCATTTACACTGAGAGGTATCAGTTTTACCTCGACAATATGGACATATAGATACACCATTGGAACCAGTCGAGGTAAGCATTATAACCTTCAGTTTAAATTGAGTGCAAATAACAACAGAAAATAAAAAACATTTGGCTGTCAATATTTTTACTGTCAAAGCTTATATTTTTTCAATGTTTTGAAAGCCTAGCATTTCCTTACTGACAATATATTCCCCACTTACACACCCTACTAGCAATACTGTCCCCACCTGCACACTCTACTAGCAATGCTGTCCCCACCCGCACACCCTACTAGCAATGCTGTCCCCACCTGCACACTCTACTAGCAATGCTGTTCCCACCCACACACCCTACTAGCAATGCTGTCCCCACCTGCACACCCTACTAGCAAGTGTCCCCACCTGCCTGGCCTCCTCAGAGCTGGATCAATAGAGTCTGGCTTGCTGCTGGTTGCTAGTACCATCACGTCGGTCTGATGTATGTGAAGACTGTCCAACAGAGTCAGCAATGTTGCCACCACTCTCCTCTCCTGATCTGTACCTCCTCTCTCTCCGTGTCTTGAACAAAGAGAGTCAACATCGTCCAACAGAATCACGCACGGAGATTTAGACTTGGCCTCCTCAAAACATTGCTTCAGTCTGGCTTCTGTCTCGCCAAAGAATTTGCTGAAGATTTCTGGTCCGTCAATACGCAGAGTGAACGCTCCTGAGTCTGCAGCAAGAGCGCTCGCTAGAAGAGTTTTACCTGCACCAGATGGACCGTACAGCAGAACCCCGTGGGTCAGCTTGAGACCTACGTTCATAAAGAAGACAATGTTAGAATGAAAGTTTAATTTGCTGCTTTGATAGATATTTCATGTTCTCTTTTAAATGATCTAAACCAGCGTTTATCAAAGTGTGCTCCTCGTCTCAATGTGTCTGTCTGTCTGTCTGTCCAATTGAAGTCTGCAAGTGTTTCAAGAGAGAAGCCGTACTCTTTCCTTTAGCTCTGACTTGGAACGTTTTGAGACCTTGATGAGAAAAGTTAGCGCATCTTTGAGTTTTAAAATACACTGCAATATTATTTGGGTCATATATTCCATTAGATTTATTTCAGAATTCAATGTGTAAAATACAATTTGTTTTGGAATTACATTAATTTTAATAAGTATACTGAGACATCAGCATATTTTAACAAGTATACTGAGACATCAGCATATGTTTAGTATCTCTAAGATTTAAAAAAATATGAATTAAAGGGAACAAAATGGAATCAGTCATTATTTTAAGAAAGTATCATTTCAATTTGCTGCCCTATTTTTTCAATAATAGTCTTTAAAAAAATTCAAAACTTTTGTAAATTGTATCTTACACCGCCAAACTGTGCTAGTAGTCATTGTACCCTACACCACCAAGCTGTGCTAGTAGTCATTGTATCCTACACCACCAAGCTGTGCTAGTAGTCATTGTACCCTACACTGCCAAATACTTGAGGTAAAACTGCCTGTCTCGCTCCTCAAGAATGTCCTTGATGAATCAGTAAATACAACTTCACTAAGCCTTGACCCCTATCTTTTCAATATTCTGTGGACGAAATGGGAACATTCATGAAGTGCAGTTCTTGTCTCGAGGGAAAACACAGGGTAAATGTTTGAGCTGAAAGAATCACTCTTTTTCACGCAACGACCAATTTACAGAATTATTGTTATTCCAACAGTATTTGTTGCCGATGATAATATTCGAGCTTTTCAGCGAAAATTATACCCTTGTATTAGTTGTGACCAACATCGTGAGCTTGGTGGTGATATAAATGAATGTGATGTTTTGATTTGTGAAATGTGTCAACATTTGGAAAATGCGCACAACTTTCTGGAGAGATATTTTCCATAGGACCAAGACTTGTTACCAGACCATCTGTGTGTAAAATATCCTTTCAAATTTAAATGTAATGGAGTAGGAAAAGTTGGTTTCTGATTCCATATCGCAACCAACCTTTGAGAAACCACCACATACGGAGTTTTGGTGCCGGATCCACACACATATATTTATATGCGTTGATCAAAACAAACAAAACATTGCAACATAATCCAGCTCTGCTGTTAAGCCAGACATTAAAGTTCGAACTTTGTAAAAATGTCAAACAATGCCACTCTTCTCACTAAAAATATAAGTTATCTTTAATAAGTAGAGTTTTATTTTTATTATTTAATAAATATGATCTTTTTTAGCGCCGCATCTTACTACCCATCCAGGTTAAACACATATGTACTAATTACGCTAATGTGTTGAGGATGAGGAAATTAATGTTTTTTTAGAGGATGTGTAGGCCTGCAACATTTGCATGTAAGGAGAATAAAAAATTGTTGTCAAAGAAAAACCATTTTCAGTAAACCTGACATAGATTTGAACCCAAGTCTTCTCGTCATTGTAAGTGTAGTTTATTTGCGAGTGTGACACCTTGGACCAAGCAGCCACCGAGGCTGGTATGATTTAACTGGTGGAGGAGAGAGGAGACTGGGTCATGGTGGAGGAGAGAGGAGACTGGGTCATGGAGGAAGGGAGAGGAGACTGGGTCATGGTGGAGGAGAAAGGAGACTGGGTCATGGTGGAGGAGAGAGGAGACTGGGTCATGGTGGAGGAGAGAGGAGACTGGGTCATGGTGGAGGAGAGAGGAGACTGGGTCATGGTGGAGGAGAGAGGAGACTGGGTCATGGTGGAGGAGAGAGGAGACTGGGTCATGGTGGAGGAGAGAGGAGACTGGGTCATGGTGGAGGAGAGAGGAGACTGGGTCATGGTGGAGGAGAGAGGAGACTGGGTCATGGTGGAGGAGAGAGGAGACTGGGTCATGGTGGAGGAGAGAGGAGACTGGGTCATGGTGGAGGAGAGAGGAGACTGGGTCATGGTGGAGGAGAGAGGAGACTGGGTCATGGTGGAGGAGAGAGGAGACTGGGTCATGGTGGAGGAGAGAGGAGACTGGGTCATGGTGGAGGAGAGAGGAGACTGGGTCATGGTGGAGGAGAGAGGAGACTGGGTCATGGTGGAGGAGAGAGGAGACTGGGTCATGGTGGAGGAGAGAGGAGACTGGGTCATGGTGGAGGAGAGAGGAGACTGGGTCATGGTGGAGGAGAGAGGAGACTGGGTCATGGTGGAGGAGAGAGGAGACTGGGTCATGGTGGAGGAGAGAGGAGACTGGGTCATGGTGGAGGAGAGAGGAGACTGGGTCATGGTGGAGGAGAGAGGAGACTGGGTCATGGTGGAGGAGAGAGGAGACTGGGTCATGGTGGAGGAGAGAGGAGACTGGGTCATGGTGGAGGAGAGAGGAGACTGGGTCATGGTGGAGGAGAGAGGAGACTGGGTCATGGTGGAGGAGAGAGGAGACTGGGTCATGGTGGAGGAGAGAGGAGACTGGGTCATGGTGGAGGAGAGAGGAGACTGGGTCATGGTGGAGGAGAGAGGAGACTGGGTCATGGTGGAGGAGAGAGGAGACTGGGTCATGGTGGAGGAGAGAGGAGACTGGGTCATGGTGGAGGAGAGAGGAGACTGGGTCATGGTGGAGGAGAGAGGAGACTGGGTCATGGTAGAGGAGAGAGGAGACTGGGTCATGGTGGAGGAGAGAGGAGACTGGGTCATGGTGGAGGAGAGGAGGTACCGAGAAAGGTTATGTTGAAACTCACATGAACAAAAGCTCTTCATGGGGTTCTTCAATAATTTGATGAGTGTAAGTTTGAGAGCCACCAATAGAGACTATCATGGTCAGGACTGGAGATTACCTTCATGATGAGGTCATGTTGGTCTTGTGCTTAGAAAGCAGTCAGTCTTAGTGAGGTCCAAGGTGCTAATAACCCTAAGTGTGTGTTAGGTTCCTGAAAAATTGTGTTTTCTTTTAGAATATCGTACGTAACAAACACAGTAAAGCCGCCAACAAGTAGTACCTTGAAGAGAAGATCTGTCTTTACGAGTCCCTAGAGCCAAATCCATCAGCTCTTTCACTTGCGTGATTACACTTTCCAAACCTCCAACGTCACACAATCTCGGTCGACTTTCTTTATCGTAAACTTTACCAGCGTTAACAAAATTCCACTTTGTACACTCAACAATCTTACAAAATGAAGAGCTTTCAGAAACAATTGTGTCCCCAAGTCCTGATTCCAAGCCAAGAGCTTCGACCCCTCCAGAGTTCCGCAACAGAGTTGTAGAACATTGTTCAGCGACAGTTTCTGTTAGAGATATATCTGACAAATGTTTGCTAAGTGTATTTACACTATTTAGTGCATCCAACGCTACCATTCTTTCAACTTTGAAACACAAAGTCCGGCCATAATGAGGGATACATACACAATTCCCTTCACAGAGAAGTTTCCCCTTGTATTTCCTATGAAGTAGGGACGAGATGTTGGCCGGAACGTCGACAGAACCTGTTACACGAACAGAGATCTCTTGGGCCGGCCAGACCGGGCGGGTTAGACCACCGACAGTCACAAGACCTTCGTAGCTGCCCCACTCCAGATCTAGGGCCTCCCTTGTCATCTGCACAGAAACAAGAGACCTTTCTGTGGTGGGCCAAGCGGCCTTCACGGCAGACTTGTTTCCAACGGTGACGATGACCGGGTCTCCTACCACCATGGTACACAGTTGCATGGCGGAGATGGACAGAAACACAAGATGGTCGTACTCACTCTTGGGGAGGTATTTCAGAGAGTCTGGAAAACAAATCCCGAGCAGATCTAGATATTGTTATAAAGTTGGTAGTTGTGTTGTGAGGCACGAGTCTGTACATTTCTCACTCCTCCATGCAATGCACAGACAGGCTTGAACCTAGTCCCAGGCACTTTTAGCCCCCCCTATTATGTCCCAGTAAAAACCATAGTATACGTTAACTATGAAACAACAGCTTGAGTGTTCCACGAATCCTGGGTCTCCTAACAGAGGATTCACATCTTGAGTACCCTGGAGCATGTTATGAGACTGATGACAATCTTAGTCACTGCAATATTGGCAACACTTCCTGACTTACCTGTTGCTGTGAACAGTTCAAGCGACGAGTGCAACACTTTGTCCCTGATGAAGCCGTGAGACCAGTCTTCAATCGGAGGAGGACAACACTTGTCTTGGTGCAGCGGTAAATCCTTCTGGGTCAACACAACGTTACACACTTCACATGTGAACCAGGGAGAGAGCGACTTCCTTGTCTTAGGAGCCATCTAGAGCACAAAACATAAATATCGTAGAAACTTTTTACTTCTCCTAATGTAGCCTTAAGGATAGTTAAAATGATTGCTCACTTGGTGGAGGAAATATTCTAATCAACAAGTAAATACTACAAACATCATAATTTGGTTTCCTAATGTTTATACAAGGTACTACACAAAACGAGAACGAAGTGTAAATAAATGCACCAGCATTCACCTAAGATGGGAAACCTCACATAGAATAAAAACAATTCTTTTGTACCCCGCTAATCTCTGGGTGTCGAACTACTGAGGGTTTTACCAATGATTGTTTACGTGGCGAATTCATTTAGTTTGGTTTGCCTGAACTTTGTGATCAAAACATTCAGTTTTTAAGCAGGACCACGAAATTAAAATTTAAAACTCGAGGTCTGATCAAATATTCTAATCCAATTTTCATAGGAACCTATAAGTTAAAACAAGTGCTTGCCCCTAATATTTTCATCAGCCTTCTTTGTCTTAAATTATAGTTTAGGTAAAACGAGTTTAACACACTCTCTTATCTATGGTTTAACACCAATATGATTTCTGGGCAGAGCACGCTTGTTCGAAATCATTTATTAGTTTCAGTTTCACGGTTCACCTTAATGAGCCTACGTTTGTTATTCTCTTATAAAACTAAACTATGAAGGTTGATCGCGTCACCTACACTTTTATTAATGCGCTACGTTCGCATAAAAAACCTTTTGTTAGATAGATATACTTTTCGTTCGTTGATTTGAAAAAAAAATTAAACTAATTTGATTAAATAATAGTTCAAAGAACCACGAAGTTTTTGATAATATTACCCTTTGATCTTTACAATATATCTATGTGGACATCTAAGGCTGAAACTTTTGAGCTGATGTCTGCACGCCATTGTGTAAGAGAGAAATAAACTTCTCTTTCTTTCACACACACATTAAAGTTTGAAGTTTATTAGTTATTACAGTTTAAGTTTACATTTTTAATATTAATGGTACAATGTAATGTATAAAATTAACAATAAAAATATCAGATTTTCTTGCGCAGTGCTCCAGGTAAAGATCTTACGTTTAATTTAACAATTAGATTTCTTATTCTGAAACCAGCATACAAGGGAGTAGCCAACTTTATATACCTATATGAAAACAGTGATTCCATAAGCTTTAATAGCTCGTTAGTGGAAATTAAACAATATAAGATACAAGTGGCAGGATCCTACAGTAAGGTGTCTTGGTGTATAGCCAATCTTTTATATATTTATATTAATAAAATAAAAAGTTTGTGTCCCTCTCATAAGCGTTGCGTGGTATCTATTGCACGCAGAGGTGTGACATTTAAATGTCATCAAGGCCGTAGTCGGAGGAGGGGGGTGTTTGGGGGCTCAAACGATATAAAAATTAATGTAAAAGTACAAATTAGGGGACTGTGTAGCAGTAAAAAGCACTTCAGAGAGCTTCTAGAACTGTTTATCACTTAGAGTTTTTTCTAAGCTCCGGCAATTGGGGGATATGCCCACCAAATCCCCCCTGAAATTACTGGCTGGCTGGCTGGCTACGGCCTTGAATATTAGTAACCCCTGCCCACGAACATGTGCACCTTGAAGCAGGAATTTTAAAATTTTGAATATTTAAAAAAAATTAAACAAAAATTTGGCCGGAATAAATAAAATGAAGAGATATTTTTTTTCTCTCTTTGAAGCAAAGAAAAGCGTTGCCAGCTGTAGCCACGTAATCCGTTGCGTGGCTAGCGCGGGAAACGCCGGATACTTCTGCTAGTGTAAGAGTAGGCCTATAAGATAATATATTCATACTGCATGTAATACAATTGCTAAAGAGTAAAGCAATAATGATTATAATACTAAATTAAGATAAACATTAACAAGTATGATACAAATATAAAAAGTAAAGAAGTTGTTAGGTGTCATCTACTGGTGACCTACCAAGGACACCCTTCCCGAGTGAGCCACCAAATATAGATTCCGAGACCCAGCGCTAGATAGTGCTGCCATGAGTTTGGACGAAACTAATTAAAATATTCGTGTTTATTTTAAGAGTGTCTGGAGGAAGACCCTCACATATAATTTTCCGTAGAGTTTATGTAACGTACTGTTTCCTCTGTGTCGACAGGTGATTTAAAATATAATCAGTGTATGTGTTTACTGTTTATTTGATGTAATTCGCTAGGATCTTGTAGAGTCACCTACATAAATGAAACAATTGTTAGAAAAAGAATTTATAGGAGACTCATAGTAATAACTGTCATAAATGTAAAATAGAAATACGTCACAGGTTTGCAAATAATTTTCGACCTCTGAGATATAGTCCTTGGCCAGCTGCCTCAGCTCTCAATCTTTGAGATAGCACCCTTGGTTGCCTCTCACGCTTCATCGCAAGACTCCTAAAACTCTCTCCAAGGGGAGAGGAAGAAGACACGCCCCCCCCCCC
>CABFWB010001373.1:40004-64250 GCA_902151455.1 Timema bartmani | reverse complement strand
CACGCCCCCCCCCCCTCAAACACCCCTATAGCCAGTGACAGCCCATTCCATCCCTGGACCCTCAATCACAGCTATTTAACAACCACATCAACTTCTCCACACCCCACCCTCAGCTATTACATCTCATACCCACCCCATCCAAGGGTATACTCACCATCACTCCAACAAAGACAATTTACTCCCAAACATTGTTTTCCTTTTCTCTTTAGCAAGAGTGCTCTATCCAACCCCCCCTCTCTCCTCCAGGTAGAGAACAAATTTTTCCATAGTTTATTCCTAACCTGTTTTTTTGAACTGTAAGAGGTTCTCAATTGAACACACAGGCAAAGGTAAGCGACTAAATTTATGTTACTTACTGTACTATTTTGAAATAATTTTTTGTATTGCCATAGCAGAACTTAGGTCGGCACAGGGTTTAAAGGTGATATATTTGTTTGAGGGTGTAAGAAGTTATAGCTTGAATAAAAATGTTAATAGCTCTCTTCTGTAGTTTATCTAATTCATTCAACTTATCTTTATTAGAGTTAGACCATATAACAATTAGATAATTTAAATGCCAATGTATTATTGAGTAATATAATAAGCAGCCTTAGCGGAATATTAGCATGGGGTGTAGCAATATATTTTAATATATCAAAGATTTTCCTTGTATTTGTAAACTATAACCTGTGAAAATGATTTATGTATCCTTTAATGTAAATTCTTACTCACGCAAGTGTGATGTAATACTTCACTATTTACAAACCATGGTAGTTTAGTACTTTGGAAAAGAGAAGTGCCCCTGAAGTGCAAGGAAGTGCTGTATGGAGCATACTTCATACCCATAGTAAGGTATGCAGCAGAAACTTGGACTTTGAATAAAAGAAAAACAAGGAAAGTGGAGGCCATGGGAATGAAGTTTTTGAGGAGCACCAGAATATATAGGATTAGGAATGAAGATGTAAGGTTGGGGTACATGAGGAAGCTAGGATGAGATGGTATGGACACGTAATGAGGATGGAAGGGGAGAGGATTTCAAGAAGACTAATGGATCTGGAGTACGTAGGGAAGAGACCTCTAGTGAGATCAAGGAAGAGATGGGAGGAACAGATAGCAGCAAGTGTGCAAGTGAGAGGAGCAGAGTGGAAGAGAGTGCAGGAGGATGCATGGTGGAAGGACAGAGGAAGATGAAGGCATTTTACTAAACAGACCCGTCCACAGGTTGGAAACATTGTATAATGATGATGACTGCCCTTGAACCTAACAAGGAATACTAGCACATCCTTCTGTGATAGTAAATCTATTAATTACTTGTTCGATTCAACAGTGACAAGACTATAAACATATTTGATAGTACACAATTTGTCTTCAAAAACAAATGACTAAATAACTTTTGAGTAGTCACCACATTAAATCGCCTCTGTATTCGTTTGTGTAATTTATGTTTTAGTTGGCTTCTTGACCATTAACTCTTGTAGGTCCTTTAAATAAAATAAATACATAGTAAAATACAAGACTAATTAATCACTATATAAAAACCAATACAGGCTCAGAACATCTTCTATATTTAAAATTTCTATATAGTACTTCGTTTCTTTATAACTAACAGTTTTCAAGGTTTCTGGATCACAGAGATTTTGCATTTTTGTTTGTTTAGAAAAAAAATGCACAAGTGTATTTATCTAAAAACATTTAGTCACAATCACAAATTCTGAAATATTTAGACATAGGAGTTTCATGGTATCGTTTCCATCATAGATCAATTTAACAAGTCAAACCCACAATAGAGATGTCAGACTAATTTAAACTGGTTTTAGGTTGATGTTATAGTCGAGATTTAAATCCCGGACGAGTATATTGAAGATGCTTACCACTCTCACTTCACACAAATGTGGGTATATTTCCTCTCGATTCTACCTTCTTCGTCCCTGCTATATTAACGTAATTAAAATGCTTAGTGCCCGTATGGCAAGTGATACGCAACGGGAACGAAAGTGGTTAGTTTTCTATTAAAAAAGTATAAATGTGTAACTAATATTTTGTGGTACAAGCGACGCAACTAATATTACGCATGGGAAAAATCATAAAAAAATTCCAACAAATTTTTATGAATAATTATTACAATATGTGAATGGAAATTTATTTGAATTAAAAAAACATTTGTTTACTAATACGGTAAATATGAGAACATTTTAATCCAGTGTAGTTTGTTGATGTTGGCAACATTAATCACGGCAACCAAGATTACAGTTGTGATTCATTCTCATTTTTTCCATTGAATTTGGCTACTTTATAGGTGTGTAAATGTCAATTTTAAATATCAAACCTGAAGTTTTTTATTTAAGACTGTGCTCCGTTTAATAACTTGAGTTTTTTCCTCAATAAAATGACTGTTATGGAGTTCTTTGGATGCACGTTTTTGGCGTTTGGGCCACCTTTAGCGATGTTTACGTTCACCATAGCACACGATCCCATTAGAATTATAATTCTAATAGCTAGTTCATTCTTTTGGCTACTCTCGCTACTTTTATCGTCATTACTTTGGTTTGCAGTTGTGCCATTGCAAGACGAACTTGCATTCGGACTGGTTTTTTCGGTCCTTTTTCAAGAACTGTTCAGGTTCTTGATTTACAAACTCCTACGCAAAGCCGAATATGGATTGAAGAAAGTCGCAGAAAATACTGAAAGGATAACCGACAATAAACACATTTTAGCCTATGTGGCAGGTTTAGGGTTTGGGATAATCAGTGGGGCGTTTTCCCTAGTTAACGTACTAGCCAATGCTATTGGACCTGCTACAGTTGGTCTTCAAAATGGTTCACAATATTTCTTTTTCACCTCTTCTGCTACAGCTTTGTGTTTTATCCTTTTGCACACATTTTGGGGTGTAATATTTTTCTCGGGCATGGACACTAAAAATTATGCCCGCCTCGCTATCGTTGTGTGTGGTCACATGTTTGTGTCATGCATGACATTGTTCAACAAGAACGAACTGTATGCCGCATCGTTGACTCCAGCATTTGTGGTGACTTTCGTGACAGCGATCGTCGCCTTTAGAGTGGCAGGTGGATCATTTGCGAGCTTTAGAGAAGCGTTGAAGTGGAGAAGGTAGGGATGGCCGTGTGATTTGTTAACTTGAACAGTTACACTTGTAATTATTTGAGAAGTAAATTTGCTTGGGTGATTATATCGCGACAGCAAATTTGGAAGGACTTACATCAACATACTATGTTTACTTACAACTTTTTCACTCATAAAAGGCTTCTTAATATACATCACAAGTTATGTTGAGTCCATTCTTAAAACAATAAAGACTTGGTTTCTATACGGTACTTACCGACAATATTTATGAATGTAATATGCAGTATTATGTTCCTTATGTAATCTAGTTTAAATTTTAGCTAATCCTTAATAAAATACATGTAATTTTAGTATTTTATCTTGTTAATATTCTTGAATTTCTACCCTCCCTCTGCACGTTCCTTGAGACTAACCTATAAAGTTGTGTAGATTGCTCAAAATAAGATTACAGCTTTAATAACTTTGGAAAAGGAACCTAGTAAATCTAAGTTCACACTTAGAATTATTCCCATCATAATATTCGGCTCTACAGACCTCAAAGCAATCAATCAACACTAACTAAACACTAACCTGTATACAGCAACCTAACACAGCTCACAGTGAGCAGCTAACCCGCCATTCCAGGCAAGGTGGTGGGTCAACATTAACACAGCTCACAGTGAGCAGCTAACCCACCATTCCGGGCAAGGTGGTGGGTCAACATTAACACAGCTCACAGTGAGCAGCTAACCCGCCATTCCGGGCAGGGTGGTGGGTCAACATTAACACAGCTCACAGTAAGCAGCTAACCCGCCATTCCGGGCAGGGTGGTGGGTCAACATTAACACAGTTCACAGTGAGCAGCTAACCCGCCATTCCGGGCAGGATGGTGGGTCAACATTAACACAGCTCACAGTAAGCAGCTAACCCGCCATTTCAGGCAGGGTGGTGGGTCAACATTAACACAGCTCACAGTAAACAGCTAACCCGCCATTCCGGGCAGGCTGGTGGGTCAACATTAACACAGCTCACAGTGAGCAGCTAACCTGTCATTCCGTAGTGAGCAGCTAACCCGTCATTCCGGGCAAGGTGGTGGGTCAACATTAACACAGCTCACAGTAAGCAGCTAACCCGCCATCCCGGGCAGGGTGGTGGGTCAACATTAACACAGCTCACAGTAAGCAGCTAACCCGCCATTCCGGGCAAGGTGGTGGGTCAACATTAACAGTATCACATTCATCTCAAAAGTGTAACAAAATGACTGTTTCAGATGTACCACAGGGGATACCGGAGTTTTGGGCCATTACGGGACATTTGAAGATAATGTGGCTCTGGAAAGATTGTAAAAACATTATCTCTAAGAGTCTTAACGCTAACTAGGTCTACATTATTCCTAGAGTTGACACTGTTGCAGATCTTGTGTCTTTCAAGTTGTACTTTTAGAAAATATTGCCTCATATTGGAAATTTAAATACAGATTTGTACTGTACCAGTTTATTATTACTCATAGCAAAACACTAGGATGTGATGATAGGAATACAGAGGTTCGAATCCCATCTGAGTGTACCGAGTGCTTTTTTTCACTCTCCCTCCTCACAAATGTGTGTACACTTCTCATTCTTAACACATTAGCGTAGTTAGTACCTGCGCATAACCCGAACGGACTGGTAGTATGACTCGTTGACTAAACAATTTTAATGCCCATATTTATATATAATTGTAGTCTCTTGTGTAGATGTAGATCATGTCAAACCTATTATATTACACTGTCGACCTCTGCGGTCTTGGTGGTAAAGTGCTCGACTCAGGACCTGATGTTTGTGGGTTCAAACCCAACACGGGTCGACAGATTTTCTTGATATGTAAAAATCCATAGCTCAACTTCCTTCGGAGAGGAAGTAAGCCGTTGATCCCAAGTCAACTGTGGCTTGTAAGAAAACTCTAGATGGTATATGTAAATACCTTTCCCAGGAAAATTAGTAGGATCTTTTGCTCTCGCTCATAGAAATTATCATGTGCTGATATAATCACACAGTTCAGAAAGTGCACAGTAAATACCTCAAATAAACTATAAAGTAATTATGTTATCCCTGTCAACTATCACTGAACGTTGTAACGCTAGTGCCAGTATCAACTATCAGTGAACGTTGTAACGGTAGTGCCAGTATCAACTATCAGTGAACGTTGTAACGCTAGTGCCAGTATCAACTATCAGTGAACGTTGTAACACTAGTGCCAGTATCAACTATCACTGAACGTTGTAACGCTAGTGCCAGTATCAACTATCAGTGAACGTTGTAACGCTAGTGCCAGTATCAACTATCACTGAACGTTGTAACGCTAGTGCCAGTATCAACTATCAGTGATTTGTACCGTGTAACTAGAAAGGGTGATTTTAAACATTCATAGTAATTTGTCTGGAGATGGTTAGCTCTGAGCAGTGTGACAAACCACCCTGTGCACACTACAGTGCTGCCAACCATGATGAAACATTACACAGGAGACATCTCAACAAGACACAAGCACAATTTCAGAAAGTAGTTTTACATTTATTTCTTTGAAGCATATTTGAGTTTACTAACAATAACATGTCCAGCGGCAGCATTGTAATGTCTTCATTGTATCTTTTAGCTCCTAGAAACATTGCACTGGGAAAAGACGCAAGTTGTACAAAAGTGATATTTTACTAATTAGATTCCAGTATTAAAATTAATAACCACGCCCGAACAAAGCTTTGGAATTTCAAACTAAGATTCACATTTAATTAGAAGTTAATAATAATAATAGAATAAGATTGGAAATTCAAAGAAATCCTAGATTTGGACACACTGTAATTTATTTAGAAATGTGAATGTAAAAGTTAAACTTTCATATAAACCCAAACTGGTTTTATATTAAAATATAATCGACAACTAATCAGGACATTTCAGGTAATTCACACGGCAGAATCGATCCAAGTCCACTTTGTTCTCTGTCAAGCAAACACAGATCCATTATATGCATTAAAATCTCACAAAATGTTTTATCACACAATTGTTGGTAATATTTCATTCTAGTCTTATAAATCAAATATCACAATCTGCAATTGGTTTGATTAAGATTTTTTCATATGATGATTAATAATCATGCAACGGCTCAGAATTGTGGAAAACTGAACATAAATGGAGTATTTTAGCGATCAATGTTTATATTCGCAAAGCCATGATTTTTTCGAAACTCAGTTTAAATTCCCCACACCACTACATCTTATATAAAAGTGTAGTAAAATGCAGGAAAAACTAATATTGAAAAAAATTTTGTTCCTGAACCCTATAATTGTTATAATTGTATGGAGTCGAGGTGTTGTACTGATGTGGCAGGAATAGGGGACATGTAGATAGGTACTGAAATACTGCGCTCTGGTACTGAAGCGTTTCAACTGTATTGCCATGTGCTTTGTAAAACAATAACACAAATAAAATAAATTAATACAAATTGTTCTATCATACACTTATTTTAGTATTATTTTTACTAACAAAGTTTTGCCTAAGATGAGATAATGTAAGAACAACAACCTGTGTTCATAACAATGTTGATATCATCGTTTGGAAGGAGTTAGTTAACCTGGTTTGGTTTGGTGGTAGGGATTCAAGTCCTGGCAGAGGCTGATTATTGCTAAACGGTTTTACACACTCCCTAAACCCAAATGTGGGAACATTATCTGTAAATCCTACCGTCCTCATGTCTACCTTATTATTGTAAATATTCGGTTAGCCTGGAATATTAGAAGGGTTTTGGGGATTGAAAAATAAACAACCAAATTTGTATAATAGATAGTAATTTGATTTGAGGAATGATCTTAGTTTACACACAATTTCAAAGAAAATATTTATTTTACCTGATTTAACAATTTGAATTGTAGCAACAGTGAATCGTGGTGATGTGTAATGTCCATTTGTACACCTTCATGGCTTATTGAAGGGTCTTAACGAAGAATAATCTTCTTTGAGTTTGTGGAAATCATTGATGAAGTTGTATTGCTGTGGAAACATTCAAATGTTAGAAACATCTGCTATGAGACGACCTTACACAGTGAACTGACATCAAAATATGGAGTGGACTCACCTTGACAGTCTGTATTGCTCGAGCTCCTCTTGTTTGACGAATCAGTTCAATGACAGTTTTGGGTTCCATTTGACTATCCAGAGTCATTAGATAACAAGCGACTACCACAGCCGCCCTCCCGAGGCCGCCAAAGCAACTGGAATCAAAATAACACCAAGTGATTGAATGGACAATTTCTATGGTTTATTTAGTTATTCGTTTTAATATTAATTTAAAAGGGACCATAATAATTGTAATATAGCATTCGCCTCGAAGGAGGATGGGAAAGCACATTAATGTGGCTGAGTGGAATAATTGAACTTTAGTCTGAAGAAATGTGCAGTAGTTCGAGTTCAATGGGCCAAAGGGCTGGGTAGTCTGACTAAATACAAACAAGGGCAGCAACCAATACCCCGGCTGGTGATCCCCTGGATAGACTAATGTACACTCACTGAACCAGAACCTTGTGTTGCGAGTCCAGAGCAAACTTGATGTTTTCTATGAGGGCAATAGCTATAGGGATTGTGGGGGGGTCTCCGTCTGGGATGGGCAGATGGAAGACTGAGAGACCGCCATTCTTGTACTCGTCAATTAGCTGCGGGACTCGATACTTGGCGAGTTCCCCGCTAGTGCACAAACAGCAGACGTGGGAGATGCTCGCCCTTTTCAAAACATCTGCAGACAACATTAACAATTGAAACATAAATCAGCTGATAGATATACAACATGTAAACAACATTAACAATTGAAACATAAATCAGCTGATAGATATACAACATGTAAACAACATTAACAATTGAAACATAAATCAGCTGATAGATATACAACATGTAAACAACATTAACAATTGAAACATAAATCAGCTGATAGATATACAACATGCAAACAACATTAACAATTGAAACATAAATCAGCTGATAGATATACAACATGTAAAGATATTTTAAAAAAGTAATCTTAAACTAATAGCTCTCAATTTATTTTTACACGACATCTGACCAAATATATTCACATTTAGAGTAAAATAATATTATTTTGTATCAATTATTGAGCGCAAACCTATCAACTGCATAACATTTACTGATAACCAATTGTTGGCCTGAGTTGAGGGTTTAACAGCAAGTCAAGCCGACACACATTGCGAGGAGTATTCAAACTTTCACCTTCATTATTTGTCCAAGGATCACGCTCAACGTAACGCAAATAAACATAATATAGTGTATGATCAGAATTTACATAGCCTTGAGCAAAACACAGGCAATGAATGATGGGGACTTGGATAGCAGGAACCAGGGGTACCCTTCACGGGACATGACTTACATTGCATAAATGTCCCCTCAACTTTTAGTTAAATGTATTATGATGGCTTCCATTTAAAAGCATGAGGAGTATGTACCTTTTAGTTGTGAGAGGGTTAAGATGATCGTGATACCAATCAAGACAGTGGCCATTTTGTTGATTACAATACGTTTAGTTGTAGAGCACATAAACGCACATTTAAAACTGTCTTTATATCTCTGTATTAAATGTAGGTGCGGGAAGTAAGACTATTAGTCCTGTGGGATATAATGTTGTGTTGGCAGAACTTACCTAGATCCTGGTGTAGATTTCTCCTCGTAGTTTTGTATCTGTATCCCGGGAGATCACCAATCGCGAGACATCGCCGTGGGACCAACTCGTCGAAATCAATCCTATCAAATATAACTTGCTGTATTATCATAGCCTGTGGAGAAGTTATATAGTGAACTCCTAAACACATACCTCACCTGTTTTATTAGCATATAAACACTAGGTTGTGATTCAAAGGAGAGAAATAGTCGCTACTATCTTAATACCCCCCACCAATCATCCTCTAACAATTATATTTATGGTTGGTTCACTCCATATTGAAATACTCACCAACTCAGGGTCGGCAATTTGTGGGTTGGTTGCATGAAAAGTGTTAAAAACACTAAACTGATAAAAAATTAGTCATCCGAATAAATATTAAATACTCAAATATTATGTAAACTAATTTTTTTTCTCATACTTGCAAATTAAAATAATCCCTCTGACAAGGTTAATTGAAAATTTAGAATAACATTTATACCAATCAACCATGTTAAATTAAGACTATGGATCTCACCAGTCAAATTTTACTGAATCTGTCGCGTCCTGACTTTCATCATATTCTTCATCTGATGAATCAAACTCAAACATTTTCCTAGCTTGTGAATTTATAAACCAAAACAATGTGGCGGGAATCGTGACGTATTCAATGTAGCCAATTTTACATCACAATTTATTACGCAAAACCAACTAATTTAAGATCGAAGAAAGCAACGCTATATATTAAGTATATATGAAACGGAGAAGCTTGTGGGATCAATAATTATAATAAAGAAAATCCCGTAACAGGTGCCATTTTTCAATCTATTCGAATATAAACTGTAGCAGATACAGTGTCTAGTGTCTTAACATTAGGTTGGCACTTGGCTGTTGGCACCACTGTTACACAAGGTTAATGCAGTGATCTCTATATTATACTAATAGAAAATAAAAGTATAGAATGGTAACTCTGATTAGAACAAGAATTTGAGCGCTAGGTGGATGTTAGATGAACTAATGCTATAAGCTTAGTGCAAAACTGTAATAAGTAGTAAAGTGCAAAATTGTACCAAGTACATTTGTGATTGGTTATATATTTTATACATTATTACATTAGCTCTAATTTTAGATCTTGGACCTAATGCTCAATAGCAAGAGAGAGAAACAAAAGTATGAGGATATATCAACTTTTTTGTTAAATAAATGTAGGTTAATGTAGGTTAAGCCACTAAACATTTTGTTTCAAATACTCTTATTTATATGGTTTGAGTAGGTAATAAATTCACATTAATTAACAAGTCTACTAAATATTTTAATAGGTATTCAAAATAAATATTACAAATGATTGGTTCATGCCATTATTATGATTTATTTATGTTAAGAACATCCCCAAAACGCACAATACCGTACGTTTAAAGATAAATACAAATTTGTCAACCAAAACTTATGTATATTAAAATATGTAGCTAACGCTCATGCTGTTTACATTATGCCAAGATTACAATATATTTAAAATTGGTTATTAGCTTATATATTTGTTTCAGAAACAATATTATAGTTATTTAAAGCTCGATGACTAAAATGAAAAACGGTAGCTTAAAACTTAATTACATTTGTTTGAATGACCAACTTTGTATACCTAGTAGTTTTACATTCAAATTATCATTTAGGTTACAAGCTTGTAAGACGTAGTACAGTACTATATTAGCCTATATCGACTTATTTAAAGAATCAAGTAATGAATGTTGAGCTTAGTTATGCTCTTCAAACCTTTTATTAACACCTTTATTTCGTTTAACTAATCATACATTAATATAGCTCATATATTCATAAAAATTAGCGAACTATGTCGAAAGCCACATTGCCTTATATGTGTGTAAGAGAGAGAGAGATACCCGAAAGTTTCCTTCTTTTTTACACATCGGTATGCCGACGATGGCTCGAAAATTCCAGCCGCAGATGTCCATCAAGTTATATAGAGATCAATGCTAAGGACATAAATAGCCTAAGCATTTTTTTTTATAGATTCTCGTAGTTTTGGGCGCCCGCACCACAAGCACGTTATGGTTCTAATTGAGTGGCACATTTATATTATTATCTTATCCATGGCTCAGCTGTTGATGGAATGGGAAATACCACAAACAAACTTGTCGTTGATTCGTCTTTTAATAGAGATATGTACATGTTCATTGTGCTGTGAATTTCTGTTTGGTCTTTAAGATTAACTGTGTACTTTCATCACATTCTATTAGATTCACATTTAGATTATGTATTTATTATGGACTGGAAGTGTATGATGATAATCAATTAGCGATTTGGAATTATTTTAAGGAAGGTAGTAAATAACTTCAATAAACTATTCATTGTTTTTATTCTTCACTCTGAAAAATGTTTGAATCCTACCACTGTGTGGATCCCGTCTCTCAAGGAAAATTGCAGCGGAGAGGTTTGTTAAACTCGACATTTTTAACTAACAACAAAACTTCAATAGATAAGTACGTTTGGTTGATAACAGTCGCACTTTTATTAAATCAAGGGTTGGTGAAGATTATATCAGCACACGACTCGTAGACAAACTTAAATCTATAACAGACACAACATCCAGCTCACTGTGAAAGGGTTACAAACCAATGTTTCACATATGATACATTTTTCGGCGGTACTGGGAATCTTAGCTCAGTAGAGACACATGCTAACAACTGAGCTAAGGTGTCGGACTTAATTGAAGTCCTGAAAATTATAAATGGGCAGTCGACCATTTTCTTGTTTTTCAGGAGAGCCAAAACAAAGTTTAGTTTTGAAGTGTATTTAATTCAATGTAGTTATCTACTCTATGACATAATTTAAATCCACTTATAATTCTCAGGTCTTCAATTGTTATTAAATTACGTAATCTATCTGTGATAAGATTTAGTAGATATGTACCAGTGGTCATGTGGTCTAAATTTCGGGCTCATTTAGTATGTTTTTCCTGTATGGTTTCCCAGTCTCCCCTAAAGCAAACTCGGGCACATTTCCTATACATTTTACCTTATTCATCACTAACACATTATTCTAATCAACCCAGGGATGCGAAGCAACCAAATACTCTAATACAAACTACACATAAAATATTTTAATTTATATAATTTGATAAAGCGATTAAGAAATTTTAATTTTAAGTAATTTCAATTGATTTTTAAAATGATCCAATTATTTTTAATTAAAAAACTACACCATTAACAATAAATATATCTGGCAGATTTAGCACAGCGTTAGAGTAGTTGACTGGTTTGAGGAACCTGGTTCAAATATCAGTCGAGCTTCTTTTTGATTAACTTGCGAATTTCATTAAAATTCATCCTCCTTATCTTATTTTGTTTCCTGTATTGTACATTCTGTAAGATTGCTTTATATTTATGGAACAGGCACTAAAAACGCACTCAATGCTGCAGAAATATCGTGGGCCTACAAATCTACATAGTTAAGCAATTTTTTAGATGTAATTATTCTCAAATATGAATGTACTAACATGACATATTTAAACCAAAGATTAAACTCTGGGGTGACCTGGTGGTCTAGAGGTAAGGTGTCAGACTTCTGTGCTGAGGGTCCGGGGTTCAATCCTTGGTCCCGGCACAGATTTATCTGATTGCCAAACCCTTCCTTCACCTCTGATAAGATGTGGATTAATCACAACTTGTGAATGTGAGGAATGCCAGGCCTCCACCGTGGTTCGGATCCCACGTTAAACTGTAGGTCCTCCATTTCATCTCACAATCACCCTACCATTACACATTAGCGTAAGTGCGTATAAACCGAACGGGTAGTAAGACGCGGTGCTAATAATAATAATAATAATAATAATGATTAAACTCTGTCAACCAAGTGTTATATATTACATTCGTTACATATTGTAAATTCTCCAGGAAAAATGTATTTTATTTAAAAGTTATACAACATTATTTATTCAAAAAATGATAAATTACAAAAATGTTACGTATAACAAAGTTAAACCAAAATATCTGTGCAGGTTTCAAATAATATCAGACATTATGAAAGGGATAAAGCAGTTGACAGATAGTTTCATGTATTCATACGTAAAGTTATGTGCTATGCAGCTGACACTTTTAATAGATAGTATCAATACTTATAAATTTATAATAATAATAATAATAATAATAATAATAATAATAATAATAATAATATGACATAGCCACTAAGCAATGTTTGAATGTTTGTTTGATTTAAATACCTCGAGTGGCCGCAACGGCTGAAAAATGCTGACTTAGCGTATATGTAAAGTAATGAACTAGGAAGGTTAAACGAGAATGCTGACAATTCATAACAATAATTGAACTAGTTGGCTAGGAAAGGGGCTATAGCGTGATATAAAATACCTTTACTTTTTGGCAACGGGGCTGTCACAATTACTTCGATATCTCAGGCAGTTACACTGCCCAACACTGGGCCATGTCAGACTACATCTTAGGGTCATCAGTAGCACTTGTACTTAGAGGGCATCCGTCGAGCCCAGGGTTCCGAGACCGAGTTCTATACAGGTCATGCGCAGTGTCAATCAATTCCATCGGTTTTCACGAGTTAGCCAGTTCTTCCACTAGCGCGAACGTCCAATCTCTTTTATTTATTTTATATTTCGTTTAGCATCACATTTTGTAACATCTCTTAGTACTTCTATTAAACCAAAATTTGTAACTCTACGTATTATTTCGAACCCACACAATTACCTTACCCCTCCCGCAAGCTATCCTGACAGATCCAGCCCATGGGGGGAGGTGGGGGGGCAGGCCACAACAAATATTTGGTAAAATGTTATTAATGTTTACCGTAAGAAAATATGTTTGTGTTTTTGTAATGTGTTGTTCAATCTCAAGGCAGTACCGAGATAAGTATAGGAGCACTATAATACATTATTGTGGCTACTTTGAACTACCTCCCACTGTCAAACCACCCCCTTGTCTCACGGATACTCCTCCATCTCCCCTGACGAGGGCCAGTCCTCATCGTAATCCTCAGAGGAATAGTAAGATCCTGGGTTCCCCCTGTCCCTCCAGAGGTCGTGTCGCCGTCTCACCGCTGTCCTGGAAGTACTCCACCTTTGTCCTGGACATGTTCCCCCCTGCACCTCTCTCCAGCCAAGGCGTCACATGACCTTGCAACAGACGATCCTGTCTGCGTCTCTCTCTGAACCGCTGCTGTTTCAGCGCCACTTGCAGGTCAAATGGGGGAGGTCTGGAACACATACACATACACATACACATACACATACACAAACCATACACTCGTACCGGCTATTAGTGTTGTTGTTCCCTTACTCTTGCTCTCCTCCGAAAATCTTCCCCTGCAGATGTTTGATGTCGTGCCGGATGTCTGACAACAGGAGTAGCAGGAAGTCGAAGGAGCCTGGATTGCCCTTGGGGCCTCGCCTCCCTCTCTCTCCTTGATCACCTTTAGGCCCCTCTCTGCCGGGAGGTCCGGTTGGACCCTGGACAATCATATGGAGGGTTGTACCACAGGGATCTGAACCAAAGCCTCAACGCTCTTCACCATGGCCAAGGCACTGTCACTCTTTCGAGATTAAACCCTTTGGACTGTTCTAGAATAATTTATTTTAATTATATTTAATAGATGGAAGAAAGCAATTAAGTTTATATGAAAGGCGAAGCCTATTCAACTATTTAATAGAATTATTTCCTAAACATACCTATTATACAAGTATACGACTTACAAACTAACTTAACCGAGTATTGTCCACTTAAGAGTCCACACCCAGACCTAGCACGTGTATGTTTACCATTGCACAGATAAATATTAAATATCTTCATTAGTATGGCCTGGATTAGAACCAGAGGTCCGTGGAACTGTGCTTGTTCCTATTGATACATATATCTGTGACAGGGGTGTGTACCAGAGGTCCTCTCTTGCAACTACAGAACGTATGTCCAGGGATGTCCTCAGTGGTGACGTAGGAGTCGAGCAAATTAGAGGTGAAGTCACTGGAACCCTTAGTGTCACCTGGTGTGCCTTCAGGACCTATAGACGCAAGCACAACAAATCAGTGGAACCCTTAGTGTCACCTGGTGTGCCTTCAGGGCCTATAGCCACAAGCACAGCATTGTAACATTAGTCGTGTTGTCCAAGACGTACAACAGTTGAGTCGTGTTGTCCAAGACATACAACAGTTGAAACTATTTAGGGAATGTTTATGAAAGATTGTTACCGTTTGAATAAAAACATTTGAGACATGACAAGCTTTTTATAAAAATAACTTCACGAAATAATAGGTGTGCTATGTAAGAAATAATAGGTGTGCTATGTAAGAAATAATAGGTGTGCTATGTAAGAAATCAAATCAATTATTTTATGGTTTTATTAAAATCATAAAATCGGAGTGTAAGCCATTAATTAATTTTGACAGCAACACCAAAATAATCTCTCGAGCACCATTATAACCTCTCGAGATACCAATATAACCTCTCGAGCACCAATATAACCTCTCGAGCACCAATATAACCTCTCGAGCACCAAGGTAACCTCTCCAGCACCAAGATAACCTCTCGAGCACCAAGGTAACCTCTCCAGCACCAAGATAATCTCTCGAGCACCATTATAACCTCTCGAGCACCAATATAACCTCTCGAGCAACAATATAACCTCTCGAGCACCAATATAACCTCTCGAGCACCAATATAACCTCTCAAGCACCAATGTAACCTCTCGAGCACCAATATAACCTCTTGAGCACCCAGGTAACCTCTCGAGCACCAATATAACCTATCGAGCACCAATATAACCTCTCGAGCACCAAGGTAACCTCTCCAGCACCAATATAACCTCTCGAGCACCAAGGTAACCTCTCCAGGACCAAGATAATTTCTCGAGAACCATTATAACCTCTCGAGCACCAATATAACCTCTCCAGCACCAATATAGCCTCTCGAACACCAAGATAATCTCTCGAGCACCAATATAACCTCTCTAGCACTAATATAGCTTCTCCAGCACCAAGGTAACCTCTTGAGCACCAATATAACCTCTCGAGCACCAAGGTAACCTCTCGAGCACCAATATAACCTCTCCAGCACCAATATAACCTCTCCAGCACCAAGGTAACCTCTTGAGCACCAAGGTAACCTCTCGAGCACCAATATAACATCTCGAGCACCAATATAACCTCTCGAGCACCAATATAACTTCTCGAGCATCAAGTTAACCTCTTGAGCACCAGATCCAGATATTTGCCAACCCTGAACCAAACTGTCTGTACAAGACACTCCTTCTCTCTACCATATAATCCCTGTTACACTTGCCTGGGAATCCCCTGGGCCCCGGAGGGCCTGCGGGGCCCGGTCTGCCCGGTTGTCCTGGAGGCCCTGACGCGAAACTTGACAGCCTCACAGCAGTACTCAGGGCCAACACCTGCGCTAAATAAAACATCCCACAAGATGTTTACACACTATATGTGTCTTAACCTAAATGAGTGAGTCACACCACGTAAGACTCGAACCAAGGGTTCTCAATTGGAGTCAGCTATCACGAATGGGGCTACTTTTTCCCCTGCTCGTCTTGTCTATTGGATAGTTGAAGTCAACTACCAAGTCAAGTTACCAGCGCGTTTGACTCCCTTTGTTTTTTGTTTATTATTGTATTCGCGGGGTAAGAGCGAGTAAGGTAGGATTCAGAGGAAATGTACCTGGTATTTGCGTGGAGGGGATGTGTAACCACCGAGCCGGGTTCAAGCCGCGTCACTCACCACCCAAACAAGAGGAGACTCTACGGTCAAACGCTAAGAGCTAGGCAACTATAGTTTCTTACTAGGGGTATTTAACAATAACTTTCTGAACCGATGAATTATGTCAGCATACGACTTACAAACTTACTGATTCTAGTACAGACACGACACCGATTCCTCAGGCCGTGAAAGGAGAGCTCCCAGCCTGGGAATCGAAGTCGGGACGATTAGTTATACAGTGACCTTCTCGTGCAGACTGTTGATCCTGTCATGCAGCTTGTTGACAGTGTCACAGCTGGCGTAGCAGCGGTCTCTGGTGGCAGCTTGTGTCAATGGATCTTGTTCCACTTCTGGTAGAGGCGTCTCTCTCCAGCAGGTCCTGTTGTCTGCTTGCAGAGAGAATCCTTTCTTGCAGTCACACAGGTAGCTACCAGGAGTGTTGATACAGGTATGCTGGCAGTCGTGACTCTCACTGGAGCACTCGTCCACATCTGAACATCACACAGTCACACAGGAGTGTTGATACAGGTATGCTGGCAGTCTTGACTCTCACTGGAACACTCGTCCACATCTGAACATCACACAGTCACACAGTCACCCCAATGTACAATCATTCAACTTACCTTCACACAAAGGAGCTACGCCCTTCTTCTGGTTGTTGGGGTTGAACTTGTAGCCGTGGTAGCAGGTGCAGATGACCCGCTGCAGGTAGACAGCACACCTCTGCTCACATAGACCCAGGGTGCAAGGTTCAACACCTTTTGGCAGACACCTTGAGCAGACAAAACATTTCAAGATACCAGAATGAAACATCTGTAGAGTATACAGGTCCTGTGAGTAGCTACAGACAGTGATAGCATCGTGAGATATCGCACAGCACCTACCTGCCACCTATGTAGGTGTAGTTCTCACAGCAGTGTTGTTTGAAGCAATCCACCCAATCTCCGTTCAGCTTGCACTTGGACCTAGTTCTGATCACATTGTCTGACGGACACTGCAGAGTCTCAGGTCTGAAACAATGTCATTTCTATGACAACTTGACTTTACTATATTGATAACAAGGACTGGGCTATTAATACTGGCCAAACCTTAACATCTTGACCTTAACTAACTTTTAAGGCTCTTTTAAAGAAACATAAAACGTTTTTATTCCCTGCAAAACCAAGCCGTGAATTTATTTTCGTAGGTCGGTTAGAAAAATGTTTTTGTTTGGGTTGCTTTTATTTTAGGTTTTTTATACAAACGTGACAGCATTTCTTAGAAATGTTGTAAGTGAATTCCACAATGGTAATTAATTTTTAATTGTTTGCTTTATATGTACGACTGATAATACATACAATGTATGTATAAACAAGTTTCTATTTTATTAATGTTGGAAACAATGTTATAGAAACTACCAGAAAGATGTTCACCAGCTCCTTGTTAATATTGTCAATGCAATATGGACAAGATCTAACTACTTACCCCGAGGCTGGTAAGTACTGGTCTGTGACCAAGCTGTCGAGGTAATAGCCATCTTCCTCTGGCAGTAGATGTTCGTGTTGGGCTTGAGTGAGGTTGCTTGGTACAAGCGAGAGGGCCAGCCACAGATGCACAATGCAGCTGCTGAAAACAAACCAGTGTATAGATGTACAATAGCATGATATATGTCTGACTGGGGGAGATTGACCAGTACAACAATCAGAGAGGACACACCACTCGTACCTCCAAGCGCTCTTCATGGCTCTCTGTGTGTTCACTGTCTGGATGAACAGAGTTCTGTCCCTGGAGAGTATGCAGCCAAGGTCAGGAGAACACAGAGGCCGTCATTCATAGCCTGCCTGCACTTCTTGTGGTCCAGTCACTGCGAGGAGAATATTAACTAAACAAGAAGTTGTCATAGTTTCCAGTCAACTAACGTTACAGCTGATATCTAGCCTTGTCCTACTCTTACAAACACTGTTTCTCAGCCTTGTCTGTCCTACTCTTACAAACACATGTTTCTCAGCCTTGTCCTACTCTTACAAACACATGTTTCTCAGCCTTGTCCTACTCTTACAAACACATGTTTCTCAGCCTTGTCCTACTATTACAAACACATGTTTCTCAGCCGTGTCCTACTCTTACAAACACTGTTTCTCAGCCTTGACCTACTCTTACAAACACATGTTTCTCAGCCTTGTCTGTCCTACTCTTACAAACACATGTTTCTCAACCTTGTCCTACTCTTACAAACACTGTTTCTCAGCCTTGTCCTACCCTTACAAACACATGCTTCTCAGCCTTGTCC
The DNA here is from genome assembly GCA_902151455.1 of Timema bartmani. Lineage (NCBI taxonomy): Eukaryota > Metazoa > Arthropoda > Insecta > Phasmatodea > Timematidae > Timema > Timema bartmani. The sequence goes on along the minus strand of CABFWB010001373.1, from coordinate 45,540 downwards.
TACTCTTACAAACACTGTTTCTCAGCCTTGTCCTACTATTACAAACACATGTTTCTCAGCCTTGTCTGTCCTACTCTTACAAACACATGTTTCTCAACCTTGACCTACTCTTACAAACACATGTTTCTCAGCCTTGTCTGTCCTACTCTTACAAACACATGTTTCTCAACCTTGTCCTACTCTTACAAACATTGTTTCTCAGCCTTGTCCTAAACTTACAAATACATATTTCTCAGCCTTGTCCTACTCTTACAAACACATATTTCTCAGCCTTGTCCTACTCTTACAAATACATATTTCTCAGCCTTGTCCTACTCTTACAAACACATATTTCTCAGCCTTGTCCTACTCTTAAAACCCAAGCTTCTCAGCCTTGTCCTACTCTTACAAACACATGTTTCTCAGCCTTGTCCTACTTACATGGATAGGCCAAGTTCAACACCAGTGTTATTAGTGCCTTAACTTAGGGGATAGTGATGTGGAGGGTAATTTAGAGGAAATGCACCCTATCAGCTGGTAGCCACTCTCCGTGAGAGCCCTGTCTTCACTGTTTCACAAGCAGGATATAAACTTAATCACATGACGAGCTCTAAACCAATCACAAGATTTAAACCCCATCAGCGCGACCCACTCTGCTTTAGTTCAACTAGTTTCAGCTTGGTCGGTTCTGTTCTAGAACTTGTACTTTAGAGAGCTAATCAGAGTTGAAAAGCAACCGACGCATGCGCTGTAGCGCTAGAGACAAGCAGACAGCTCAGTCGACTGTTATTACACCTTAGGAATAGTGAATAGTTTTTATTTGAAAACTTTCGAAATTATTACTAATGAACCTAAACGTAGCAAATCAATAATGAGCATTCAATTTGCATTTATTAAAAAGTATAAACCCCTCTCAATTCAAAAGCAGTTTTATTACTCCGTAAGAAGATTGTGGCTAGTTTTATTGAGGCTACGACTGTCCTCGCGAGATAAAAACGAGTTCAGTTACGAAAAACAGAAGTGAGCCACAACCAACGATAGGACTTTGCTGGTTCGACAAATCAGATGTGTTGGGTTCGTTTCTTTGTGAGGGTTATTGTATTTGAATAACATTTGTTAAAAATAACGTTAAACCTAAATCAAATATAAAAATATCACTTTTCAAGGGTAAGAGATATCTTGTTTAGAATAGACAGGTACCACCTAGACTAGACAGGTACCACCTAGACTAGACAGGTACCACCTAGACTAGACAGATACCACCTAGACTAGACAGGTAACACCTAGACTAGACAGAGCTAACATCTAGACTAGACAGAGCTAACATTAGCAAACTATCAACCATTTAGTGTATTTGCCATAAAGCTACTTTATATTGTTATTAGTGTATATACAGCACAGTTAGTTTCCTCTAATATTGAATCATGAGGGTAAATATTGTAGTTGTATGCAATATCAGCCAAAATGATAGGTCATACCAGTACAAACACAATACAACTCAGCTATTTAGAAATGAATCATTGAACCTAAAAGGTTTTAATCAACTAAAATATAGTTGAAAATGAATCCTGGACGCAGAGATCGAAGTCGATACCTTTAATCACATGAGTAAGTGTCATTTTCACGCTAAATTTAATATTTACCTTCATTAACTCCACTAGTGTAATTAAAATATGACTATCGCGTATGGGTAGTAATATGGGGGAAAATAACAAAATAAAACTCACTAATCAATAGGATTCAACCAGAACCCGTGTAAATAAACACAATTAATATTCTTTATTCAGATTCGATTGTTAACAAAGTGTATATCTCAGGCACAAGACGTTACAGTCCCAAAGCGTAGGGCTTGTTGTTCTTGGTCCAAAGATAGAAAGATCCTCTGGCGCTAAAATCAGACAATCAAACTGACATCAACCCAAGAGATCGTGTGTAAGACATAGAGAGCTGCTCGTGGTCACCCTTTGAGTGGGTCCTCTAACCACACCTGAGTTCAGACCTACCTGTCAGGGGTGTGGGCTCCCATGATCTGTTTTACGTTCGTAGAACATATTCCGTTGTTGTAGTCGTTCCAAGTACCGCACCTGGTGCCGTAGAACCCAACACTGGACGTGGTTGATTCAGCGTAGAAAGCCACGGCCCTCAAATGGCTGCACGCTCCTGGGTAAACACAAGTAGACACTACTTACTATACTATTTGCGTCTTACTACCCGTCCGAACGTAGAAGGTAATGATGTGAATAAAGGATCAAAGGGAACTATACCAGTACTCGCGGAAATAAGCCATTAAGAATAAACCATCCTAAGTGCAGGAGTGAATTGTCGTGTTTGGCTGTGCTATAACAATGTGAGCCTCTTTGTCTTCGGTTTGGACCGAGGAAAATTTGTCTCCATTCGTCTGAAGTTGTTTCGTCCATATCTGATCCACGTAGCGCACGCTGACTGAATGTCAAGTGTATCTAGTTTGATTTGACATTAGCGACGAGGAACACAATGTCAGCCGGTGCACTAAGGGTGTTTACCACTTCCTCAACGGGAATTATAACTTCTTCATCCCTTTTCAAGTCGTTGGATTAAGTTGTTAAATGCGAATAGCCCTGATGAGGAGTCGACCGTGGTGCCGGAAGAAATAATGTAAAAGGTATCTTTTAAATGACATGAATTCCTCACCCGTCAGGTAGATACCGCATCCGTACTGCTTGTTGCCATCATTAGGGTAGAAGTCGACATGCCCCAGGTCACTGCCCCAGCCGATGAAACCCCCGTTGGTGTGGATCACCTGCACGAAGTCACCGTCACTGATGTCCAGACGGTCTTCCAAGGGCACGTTCTCGTACCGACGTCCCACGGGGTCCAAACCTAGGACACAATATCTCTCAGTGTTACTCTGTTAGCAGCCTCAAGGTGATATTTTCCTATCTTCCCAGTGTTACTCTGATAGCAGCCTCAAGGTGATATTTCCTATCTTCCCAGTGTTACTCTGATAGCAGCATCAAGGTGAACAAGTACCTGTTATCCTCCCGATCCTCCCAGCAGTGTTCTGGTTTGCTGCTATAGCAGCGACGTGAGCCCCCAGAGAGAAGCCAATGAGGTCGATGTTGGCAGTTGTCAGTCCCTTGGTGACCAGGTACTCAATGAGACGAGCAGTGAAAGTCCCAATATCCACAGTGGCTGCTTGGGCAGACAACCCATTGGCTATCCACGACAATCAGATTGTAGTCTGCTCCGGCCTGTATGAAACCTGGTGACAGATGGAGGCACACTGGTGACAGAGGAACACTGGTGACAGCTCTAATGTAGCTGCTATATGAGCCCACCATCAGTTATCTCCCTCATGCTGTTCCCGTCAGAGAAGAAACCACGGATGATGAACTTAGTCTCCCTGTTAGGGTTGAAGTTTCCTAGGGATGAATCCACGCCCCTGACCAGAGTGGAAGGGACGGACGGGTTTTGTCTGGAACAACAAATAACACCAATAACAATAACAACGTGTAATATATAAATGTTGGTGTTGAGCCTTGAGCTAGTCAGAGTGCACTCGCCTAGTGTACAGAAGGAAGGTGACGTCATTCTCTGTTACTTTGAGCTCACTGATGAAGCGACCGTCCATGTTGATCCAATGTAACTTCCCGTCAGCTCCAGGAAGCTGAACTCAAGCTGCCTTCGTCATCGCTCACCGGAGCCGACAGAGCTGACACGATGGACACTTAATAATAAGCCACAAAAGTAGTACTGCACATATTATTGATATTTGTTCTCACTTCCTCCAACAATGGAGGTCATATCTTTCAAACAATATGTGAGTAGAAACGATACAATCCAAGTTAGTCTTAACCTAAAGCTGCGTCCAGACTAGCGGTCCATATTTTGGTCCATAAAGCTTTGTACTTCGGTGGGCGCCACACGCAATGAACAGGCTGCAGCGGCATAATTTGTCTACACCTTACAACAAAGAAAAATAGACAGGATACGACGGTGGCAAACTCAAATGTACTTAAGGCGAGTGGAACGTAGTGGAAATAGCTTGCTCCACCAACTTACATTTCCAGAAATTAGTGGTCAATACAAAAACTTAACTCGAATGTCACCGAGTGATAAGCCTCTAATTATTTTGATTGGACCAAATGTGCAAAAAATAAAGCAGTTTACGTTTAAGAGAATCCACAAGTGTCCAGGAAGGACTCGCAGTAACAATATTATACGTTTCTCAACCACCGGTGACTCTTATAACAATCTGCGATAAATATACAAGGTCTCTAGCAGAGTATCTATATAATTAATAAAGTATATTATGATAATTATTAATATTATGGGGTGGAAATGAGAGGATAAGCATTTTAGAGATAATCTACCCGCATTTGCGTGGAAGGAGAATGGGAAACCATATAGGAAAAAACAACCTCAATAGACCCGACCGAGATTCAAACCCCGATCTACCCGCCTTGATCAGGCCAACCTGACACCTTAGACCACTACGCCACTGAAGCGGGCTGGGACATATTTAGCCACAAAATCTACCTTTTTTGACGGTCTATTCTTTGTTCACCCCTCTCCCCAGAGGCAGTTTCAAACTTATTTTAAGTGTGCAACAAACCTTATAAGAAAAAGTATTAGCCTAACTAACATCGTTGTACAGTTTACAACACGCGAGTAATCATGTAACAGCTGTAAATATTGTTTTTAATATACGTACTCTCTCATTTTAAAAGATTAAATTAATTTTGATTTATATCCCTTTGCCTATTATAAAACGAGTTTGCAGTTAATATTTAATATGTCAGTTACAAAAAATAAAAATTTCAAACAAAATTTCAAGGTGTAGTAAAATTGACAACACGCAACTGCTCTGCTGATATTTCAAGTGCGCGTGACGGAAGGTTAATTAGAAATAAACAATAATTAAAAGTTGCAAGTGGCTCGGCTCGCTAGTCTGGACGCTGCTGTACAGCATTCGTTTTAATAGACTCTACCAAGCTCGTCTAAACTAGTTATCGGCAGGCCGTGGCTCGAATCCCGGCCGCTAGTTCTCAGTATGGTTTTTATTAAATGTTTTCCCATCATAATGCGGGTACATTTCCTCCTAGCTATCTCTCCCCCATATCTAATCTCGGGTAGTAATACGCAGTGCGGTTAGTTAAAGTTGCCATAACACAAGTTATAGTCAATATAATGAAATACATCTGATCCATATTCAGTTAATTGTTATTAACATCAGCTGCTGTCAGTAAGAAGCTGACAAAGGAAAGAACTGCCTCAACTCTCAGATTGCTGACTGAGCTGACACAAGCATAAGTTGAACATTAATATCATCTAATGCACTTTGACAGCCCAAAGTCTCGCCAATCAGCTTTATAAGAAACAAACTTATCAATCATTTATATTAGATAATAAAAACAAGTTTTACCTGCATTAGCAATTAATAATATACTTGGTACAAAAACATATTTTACCACTAAACAATCCGTTAAAATACAAAATAGTCATTAGTTGTAGAAATGAGACTGTGCATCAAATCTCTAACAGGAACGATGGGCTCCGGAAATACTTGCATGTTATT
>CABFWB010001373.1:0-17046 GCA_902151455.1 Timema bartmani | reverse complement strand
GACAATATTGACACCTTGGCGCAAATTCTAAAAAATTAAAAATAGCCAAAATGGCAAGATAGGTAGGGTAGTCTTAAAACATCACGCTACATAAACACTAATATCTGGGATACTTAACTCTTTCGACAGGAGTCATTGTTTTTAAACAGACAAATAACACCAAAACCCAGAGAATGAATTCATTCAACTGGCAGCAGAAACACGTGTCAAAGTTGGAGGATGGGGGTGGAGGAAACGAAACGTTTGTAGTATTGGTGGGGTGAGGAAGGAGCCGAAAAGGTGCGGCATTTGCCGAACGAGTCGTCTCGGTTGCGCTCAGGACTTGTCTCAAGCTGATGAGGTGCTGGTAAGCATAATCATCATAAATGAGACGTGTTCCAATTAGACTGCTCAGTTCTCCCGTCACAAATTTTAGTCTATATTATTCCTACTATTTTGAGCTTGCCCAAATTCACTAACAAATTCCAGTAAATTCTAGCTTTTTGGTGAAATTCCCCGTGTTTTCCAGACACTAACAAATTCCCTGTATTTTCCCGGTTTTCCAGGTGCGTGGCAACCCTGACTTTGTAAATTACAAACACACAAAACTGTCAAATATTGACCCATGGGCCAGTCAAAGTGAGAGTTCATGGTTTCAAGAGCTCAGTATCTGTTAGTGAGAGTGAGCGCTCATAGTTTCAAGTGCTCAACGTCCTGAGGGTAGTAAGGGTGAGGAGTGGCAAATTAACAGGCCTTTTTTCTTTCTCCAGTCAGCCGAGATTCGAACCTGGACCCCTAGACCCCATGCAAGTCCGGACATGTTTTCCTCAGCGCCAAAAGTACAACAATACAACTTTTAAATAAAATGACATCAAATTGTGAAGAAATTTTAATGTACTTATTTTTTTACTTTCCTTAACATAAATGAATATTCTAATATGAAAATTATAAAAATGATTGTAAGTACACTATAACTAAAAGTTAATACAAACATATTTGTTTATTGCAATATAAAATATAATAATTAGTTAATAATAAAACTAATCACATTCAAATAATTACAAAACATTGCTCATTAGTGTTATAATTGTATAATAAATTACCAATTGTAATACCATAACTTCATACCAATGTATTTACTGCAAATTAATGTAATAAATTTAAATAATACATTATCAGTTCTTGTCTCGGAGATTGTACAGCATTTTTAAATTTAGGAAATTGAGTCAACGAACTTTTAAGAGTCAAAGAAAATATTCAGTGTTTAAAGAGTTATTACTTTCATCTTAAAAAAACACAAAACAATCTAATCTCCTATAACACTTTGATATTTCATCAAGTTTCAAGGGTACTCCCTTAAACTTTGTATTCTTATTGGTTTATTTTATTATGTTAAATAACTTGACATATTTAAAACACCGTAGAAATTTTTTACAAGCCCAAACTTCTCCCTGCGCTAGAATACTTAGAACTATGTGAACTATTTCAAGAGCTAGAAGGAATGAAGACCTGACATTAAATTGTTCAAAACACACATCGACGGAAATTGTTTCCTTGTCACTGAAAATATCACAGATATACAGCGCAGTTATTGGTTGAGTCCTAAGTTCATACATTACCGTTATTACTGCAGGATCCTCCAGAGAGGCCCATTAAATAGAAACAGGACCAAAATGTACACTTCTGGACTTACAAACACACTGGAAATTGGTTAATTTTAACAAAATACTACTTTAACATTTTTTATTCAAATGCTAATTCACATGGAAAAGACAAAAGATAAAACTGTAACTAAAGAAAATTATAAATAAAAGTCCCAACTTTTGTTTAGCCTAGTAATATTTTGAGACATACTAAACCTACCTTATATAAAATTAAAATAATTGATTGATTAAACTCACTAAATACTCGAGTCATTTATTTCTAGAACAGTTAGCTAACAAATGTCTTCATGGCGTATTTGTAGAATAACCCGTAACCATCTTTCTACGTCAAGCTCGCTTTGTAGGCTTTAAACATGCCTGCCACATTAAATTATTTACACAAAAAAAAAAAAACACATTTCTCACAAGTTTTGTACAAACTCAAACAATATTTTAACATTAAACTACAATAATTCAGTATCAAAAGTTTTCTGAACTGAGCTATTTCGGACAAAATGGCCTCTTGGCGTAATTATCAATATTGAAATTAAAAGTACCGGGCTCAAAGTCACGTATTAACAGTCTTGGTGGCTATTCACGGGTTTATCAATTTATTAAAACAAAGGAAGTTAATCAAGATGTCATCCCTGCTGTTCTCCATAAATTGAGCTCATCACACCTTCGTTTGTATCTTTTGGAGATTTAATTATTCATTTTACAAACATAGAATGATATTTATAGAGAACATAAAAAATAAAATTACAACCAAACTTAGGGGGGAGGGTAATATTAAGATTGGTATTAAATTGCTAGTTTTAATTCAGACCTAAAGTTTTAAGATGGACACTCAAAATGGCAGGCACTCAGCTGTTACTTAACATTAGGTATGGAATATGTGAATGAATTATTTAACTTTACCTATTTTGAAATGTTATGTAGGTACTTATTACTCATCAAATTAAATGTGTTTATTTAAAATTAAAATAATTAAAACTTGATTTACATTACAATCCTTGATCCATATTGTGTGATCTTTATGTTGTGTTTAATATTATTGTGTTTGTGTATCCTTAAGCAAAGATATAAAATTTAAATCAATAAAATAAAAACCTAAATTAACAAACACAACCATTGATTAATACGTCAAACACAGTTTATTGACAGAAACATGTATTTAAAAACAATGCCACAAACTTGAAAACCTCCAAACAAAGTTACGGCGGCGCAGAAGATTCAATTTATAAATATATATTTATTGTTATGAATGTTTGGTGGGAATCAGTGCATTGTGCATTCACAAAATGTTCATCGCACAACTTGTGACATAAATAAGACTTAACTACGTAGTCTTAATTCAACTAGAGATGTTTGTTAGATACAAGAATTATGATGAGGTTCTATTTAGATCTTGTTGGCAATATAGTATTATTTAATGGTTCCAGCTTTAGGAATCAAATCACTGGACACTTGAGGTTAGCACTTAACAACTATCAGGTTCAATAACATATCTCGTTACTGTAGTGGATGTTAATATTGTCAATTGTTTGTGGTATCATGGACCGAGAGTTCTCCAAGTCTGTTTCAAACATTATTTTAGGGAATATTAAAATACAATAAAAGGTATTCATCCTAAAACAAAGTTAGTTTTGTTTGTTTGTTTGTTTGTAATACTGTCTTACAATCCTCGATGAAGCACTTAGCATGCGCAACTCTCTTTACACTTCATTCTAATTGTCTCGGACCGAGCAAAGCAAGTGTGAAGCTCATGAGAGTAATATTAATTTACACTAATCTAGTGTACTGAGCGAGTATCAGACGAGAGAACTGTCGTGGAATATCTCGTTGGGATGAGTGTTCTGGTTGGTGCTGTCGTTGAGTCGACTGCTGCATTGCTGTGGAGCCAACATCAACCAATGACAGGATGTTTCAATCACTACATTATTAATATATCTTTACAAATTTCAACAAGACATGATAATATGCATTTAGGCGAGTGTTAGGACACAAGAGTTTTCAATCTAAGAGGGAGTTGGAAAATATTGTTTGGGTAGATGAGAGATATCTTTTTTAGAAAACAATTTAACGTATGAAATCATGAAACAATACTAAAACGCACTGAACATTATGTTCCGAACTTAGTAGACTAGACATGTAAACTTTATATACCACTATGAAAATTACTTTCAGATGGTAACTAAAGCACTTGCCACAACGGTCGGTCTTACCGCTTGTTTCCGTTCCCATGTCTTCATGGCCATCTTGTACTTCTCAAACTCGTGACACCAATCTGAATACACTTTCTGGTAGTCGTGGGACTTGCCCGGGGCGGCGCACCGGTGCGAGTCCACCGTGATGTTGTAGGAACACAACAGGGCCCCACCGAGCCAACAGTCGTATCGGCCCGAGTCGGCCTCGTTGGCTGCGATGATCACCAAACCATGCTCACTTGTCTGGATGTACTTGTCGGGTCTGAGACAGTCATTACATGTTCAAACTAAAATAATGAAATAACCGACACAAATAACCAAACATTTAAATCTAAATGATACCAACCTGTACACTATAGGATATCTTCCTTTTTCTTTGCTGTAGTGGTACCATGTAACAAAGTGAGTGTTCAAAACAAGAGGCATCTTCAGGAAACAGCCCAGATGAACACTTTGTCCCCACGTCACGACCATTTTCTTCTTGACGATGGTACTGTCACATACTCCCTGAGTTATGTTCGAAACATCTTGTAAGAGTCTGTGAACAGAGTAACAAGGAGTATAACATTGCAGGAACTGACCAACAGACGTGTACAACATTACAACTCCATCTTACAAAGGTCGAGACAGTGACTGACCCTGGTGTGTAAGGCTTGCAGCTGTTGGTATCCTTGTCCCAGCCGCAGTAAGGGTCGTGTACACATCGCAGGCAGTTGTCGTACCGGCGGTTACACATGACAAGGTCGATCTGACGTACACGATGATCAGACGCTGCATACAGGAACTTGTGCGGCTGTCATAATCAGGAGATACAAGAATGTACTCTCAGGTGCTGATGACCCAGTTCAGGTTACATTACATGTGGTAAACTAGTGCATTCATCAGACCAGACCTTAGCACTATGACTACAACAAATACTACATTGTACACAACAACATAGCGTTACTTCCCCCTAATTTGATAAGGATGGTAATGTTCTCAAAAACCAGGGTTGCCACTATTTTTTTAATAAAAAATCTCCCTGTGTTTTACAATGTTTTCCAGACAGAGAGTATCAAAGAGGAGTGAGACTCCATCTGTCATCAAATTGGGCACACAATGATTCAGGGAGGACTTAAATTCAAATTGGTTTGAGTGTTGTGTGACTGACCTCTTGGGATATCTCCATGACCTGTATTGGTTCCCCTGGAGTGATATCAAACACATCCAATAGAGTAGAAGCAGGTTCTCCGTCGGTGTCGTACCACTGGACGATCTTGTACACTTGGCCCGTGTCTGGAACACAACAATAAACATCTACAATGTTTATATCTTTAATTTAGTTCAGGTGCGATAGATATACTTTCTTCAAAATGACACGGAAACAAGTGTTTACGTTTTGATATTAACATCAAATTTGGCATATTTGTATGGTTTGTTGCGGTGTATAAAACAGGATATAGTGCCACTTTGAAAAAGTTCTTTTACATCTATCTTGAAAAAAGTGCACACAAAAAAGGTATTTTTAAATTTCTCCCAAACTGCTACTTATCTCAAAGTGTTTGCTATAATAAATAATACAGAGGGGAACATTGTCTACAAAATATTTTCTCATTGTTTTCTTTGTAATCCCAATTATTTTTGCACAATCACCTCACAGTGAGATGTTTGTAGTTTCACTAAAGTGTGTTCTGTACATACTTGTGCCGGTGTAGAACACCAGATACTCCAACTCTGTTCCGAATATCTTGAACTTGAGTCTGTCCACGACGATGTGCGTGAAGAGCACGTCTCTCTTGTAATAGGCCGGTCTCCCGTACTCGTGGTCCACAGCGGAGTCCATCAGAGGATGGGACCTGATGAAGTTGAGGACCGTGTCTGGGGAACATACAGTGCAAGTGAACAGGAGAGTCCTGCAATTACCAAATACTCAACGATGTTGATACAACCTGTCCATCAGACGGTACCTGGTAGTGTCTCGGTATCATTCACACACTGCCCGGGCCTAGGTTCAGGCACTCGACTGCTCAGCACAGGCAGCCAAGCTGAGCTACTGGTTGCTTGTTCCTTGAACTTGCCCTTGAAAGCTGCTTGGATGTCGTCTATGTCAAAGGAACAGATGGCTGACCCCATTAGCCCACTGAGGGACGTGGTGAACACTCCATAGAACTTGCGACTTTCTCCCGGGATCTTGTAGACACTCTCTGGGAATAAACAGCACCTTTAGTGTGTGTGTGTGTGTGTGTGTGTGTGTGTGTGTGTGTGTGTAGGGATGAGAGAGGCACACATTAAGAGCAAGAGTATCGGCGATAAGACGAATACCAGCCTGTGTACACCCAGCTGGGATTCGAATCCCGACCTCTCGTCACCGTTGGTTGAGTCCAATGTCGTAGTGAGGACATTACTGACAACCTCCACTTTTAATACTAATATTTGCTCTGAGCCATTTGACCAACTTATCAATGTAGCAGAGAGCAACAGGCAGTTCAGGTCAAATGGGGGATTGATGATCAGTGGTGTAGCATGAGCCAGAGGTTTAAGAAATCTTCTCACGTTGATTGACCGTGAGATTAGATAAAAGGTTACAACCAAACCAGAAACCGTCAATGTGAATTACTGCAAGTTCCGCTTTACAACAGTGAAATTAATACGATTTTGGTGGTTCTTTCATTTTTAAATAATTATTTTTCAATTTGTGTTGTATTTTTTACATTTGGTAGAAATGCTTTACCGATCTTAACTCCACTTTTTGAGTGTGATGAGATTGGACTCATTGATCGGTAAGAGAGTGCCAGTAGTATTATATTTGTATCCCTGATAGCGCCTCGGGCACAGAGAGAGGGTCCACTCACGTATCTCGTCAAAGTAGAAAGGGAACTCCCCCGGAATGGAGCAGTTGAGTCTGGCCTTGAGGTAAGTGGCCCAGTTCTGACTGAGTATGTTCTTGCCACCGGTGTCTTTCTTGCACACTCTTGCCACTCGTGAGTACACGCTCTTCCCACAGTTGATGTACTCCACAGCCATCTCACGGAAGAAGAAGAACACGTACGGACCGATATCGAACGTTCCCACAAAGTTTGGATCTGCAACAACATTTACAGTTGATTGGACCAGCGTGTGACATATTAACATCAATATAAAGTGTCAAATACAGTTCTTACTAACAAATAGCCCAACATGAAAATGTGCACCCGCATCTGCCTGGAAGGGATGCGATAGCCACAATTCTGGATTAAATCCTCTCCACCCCCCTGTTTGCTAAATGCACCCGGCTAAGATTCGAGCCTGAGCTTCCTGTCAGTCACAGGTAATTCAGTCTACTGCGAGACTGCCGACTTAGACCATATGACCACCATTATAGGCAAGTTTTAGACCAACTGTCAATGTCCCACAACCATAAATAAATATATACAAATGGTGGAGTATGTTAAAAGAAGTTGCATATACTATCTATTGGTCTGAAAATGAGAGGTAAATCAAAAATAGAGTTCGACCAAGAGTTATCAAGGTCTGTATGATATCAAAGTTTCGATTGGACTCTCGATGTAGTTTATATACATTATAACCTCTCCAAGACTTTTCTAATTAGTACTTGAATAAGTTGTGGAGCTTTAATAAAACCTGCAACTCGGCAGCAATTAGGGTGGAAACAGAACATGTTTGGTGATTGAGATGTGAATTCCAAAATAACATTTACCTCCCAACAGTACTTATAGACAGAGTTTCTCCTTAGTGTTTGACAGTGTTCACAACACAACACACAACACAACACAACACAACACACAACGTATCGCAGCTAATCACGAGTCCCTTGAGAACTGCGAATAAAACTAGTTGTTCATTCACACGATAGGTGCATTACACTGATGGGTTAGGGATGAGGAGGGTTGAATTAAGAGGAAGTTTACCTGTATTTGTGTGGAGAGAGAGTGGGAAACCACCCTTAGTACACCTGACCGGAATTGAACCCCGATCTGTCAGATAACGTACCCACCTTCAACTCGAGAGAGCTTTATGCTGCCATTAAGATATGAGCATTCATATCACATGCTCTGCCTTAAAATAAAAGTAAGAAATGAACAAGATAGCTCAGTGCTAACAGTATTGGCGTACTAAGCCAAAAGTCTCAAGTTCGATTCTAGTGGCCAAGTGTTATTTTTCAATTTAAAGAATAATTCCACACTGGAAAGAAAGAAAGTGATATTTGTTCCGTCAACCTGAAGTGATCAACTAAACAGTTTTAATTAGAATAATAATAATTCTTTGTGAGATATAAATAGTCAAAGGGTAAGTTACAGAAGTGTGTCATGGTAACCGCAGTTAAAACACCTGACAGTCAATGTCGATATTCGCTATCGTAAGAATAATATTACAATTCCTTATTATTCATTGTTAGCAGCCAACAATATATCTGAGAGTATTTCTGTGAGATCAGGTGGAACACTCTATAGCGCCTTAATTAGATTAATTAGTGATTTATTTCTGCTCTTCGCATCATAAAACCAACACCAACAAATTAATATGTAATTAAAACAATTCTACCAAAAGTTGGCTTCATTTTAACAAACAAAACTTGTACTTCACAATAAACACAATTTCAAAACACACCCAAAATTAATTTAAATTAGTGGAAAAAAGACAGCTGGGCACTGGAATCGAACTAGGTCCCGTACCCAGCTGTCATTTTAAAATTAATTTAAATGAATTGAATTGTGGTCACCTCCATATAGATATTTCCGTAGTTATACCCACAGGTGAATGGAATTGTGTTCTAGAACGTGATCAAAAGAGGAATTTTATATGAGCAGTAAATTAAGTTTGTAAATAATAATAGGCCCACATATTCCTACAAATACCAGCAAACTTTATTATATTCAACTTAGCGGGACCCTTAATTGTCACATACAATTATTATGCTCTAAATGAGCTAAAAGTGAGATAAAAAGAAAAAAACTAAACTTGAAAAATATTTTTGAATCAATAAGTTTTTATTAAAGAGTCATTAAATTCTGATTGATGACTGATTTTAATGACCTCTAATGTGAGGTTAACCTTTGTTCCCTAATATAAAAGAATGTTCACAAATGTTGGCAACTTTAGAAATCTCCCAATCTGTTGATACATATTTTTAATAATTGTTCCAGTTGTTGGTGTTTTGTTGATAACTGGTTTGTTTTTTAAAAGCCACTCTTCGTGTTGTTGGTCTGGAACTCTGAGACAAAGGTGTGAGTCAGTGTAGTTCTGAGACAAGGGTGTGAGTCAGTGTAGCTCTGAGACAAAGGTGTGAGTCAGTGGAACTCTGAGACAAAGGTGTGAGTCAGTGGAACTCTGAGACAAAGGTGTGAGTCAGTGTAGTTCTGAGACAAGGGTGTGAGTCAGTGTAGCTCTGAGACAAAGGTGTGAGTCAGTGGAACTCTGAGACAAAGGTGTGAGTCAGTGGAACTCTGAGACAAAGGTGTGAGTCAGTGTAGTTCTGAGACAAGGGTGTGAGTCAGTGTAGCTCTGAGACAAAGGTGTGAGTCAGTGGAACTCTGAGACAAAGGTGTGAGTCAGTGGAACTCTGAGACAAAGGTGTGAGTCAGTGTAGTTCTGAGACAAGGGTGTGAGTCAGTGTAGCTCTGAGACAAAGGTGTGAGTCAGTGGAACTCTGAGACAAAGGTGTGAGTCAGTGGAACTCTGAGACAAAGGTGTGAGTCAGTGTAGTTCTGAGACAAGGGTGTGAGTCAGTGTAGCTCTGAGACAAAGGTGTGAGTCAGTGGAACTCTGAGACAAAGGTGTGAGTCAGTGGAACTCTGAGACAAAGGTGTGAGTCAGTGTAGCTCTGAGACAAAGGTGTGAGTCAGTGGAACTCTGAGACAAGGGTGTAAGTCCAGCTGAGTGCCGACTATTTGTGTTAGAATGTAGCTTCATTCAAAGAGGAAGAGTTTCGGATCAGTATTATAATTGGTTATTAAGCTAATTAGCTAATTATTTTCAAAATTAATGGTGGATTAATGAGGATCACTATAATCATTTATAAATGGCATTCAAACCAAAGTGATCTGTCTAGTGTTTGTTTTCAAGATTAGAATGTGCTCTTCCCGAGCCAAGTGCTATCAACACTATCATCAGCTTCCATAAGGTCACACACCGATAGAAAAACTAACTATCCCCCCCCCTTATTGAAATGTGGAGTGAGGGTGTTCTTAACCCCAAAATGACACGAATTAATGACCTCATCGGTCCCACCAATATAAGCACCACCTTAACATTCTTTCCCCCCACCTTCAGTTTCAACCAAGGAATTTCAATTAAGGGAGGAGCCAGGAGATCAATCACACGTTAACGTGACAGCCTCCACCCACTCATCAATGATCCTCATAGCTCATAACTCATAGGAGCAACAGCCCTCATTAATACAATAACAATTATATCGAGGGGAGGTTCCCAGCTAGTTCTGGTTTGTTACTCTCTGCCATTGATCACAAGTGTCGAACTACCAATTATTGTAGAATAAGACAGACTATTTCAGAAACATTTACTGTGAACTCACAACTGCAGCTAACTTGGTTAAAAATTATATAATTATAGTTTCCTTGAAAAAAAAAATCAATTTAAAATGTAAGGTAATTAATTCTATGAATACACGCTGAAACCTTTCACCTCCATTTTGAAGTGAGCCATCTTTCTAAACAATAGTCATTTCTTAAGTAATATAGGATTTGTGAACAGTCATATGAGTTGTCATAGAACAAGTGTAGGAACTGCCAGGTGGGAACTATAACAGACCATAGATACTCGCTGTCCTCGTGGGACAAGTGTAGGAACTGCCAGGTGGGAACTATAACAGACAATATATACTCACTGTCCTCGTGGGACACGTGTAGGAACTGCCAGGTGGGAACTATAACAGACAATAGATACTCACTGTCCAGCCACTTGGAGTCGTACTTCAACGTCCTCTTGAAGGAGAACTCTCGTCGGCCGGTTGTCAGGTTGTGCAGGTCTGTGCGGAATATGACAGTGTCGGCCTTGGTAAACTCGGCATTGGTCCCACTGTACAGTCCCGGTAGGTCCCCGGGATTCCCCTGCTCCACCCACAGGGCCGTGGAGTTGTCAGCAGGGTC
Source organism: Timema bartmani (assembly GCA_902151455.1). Taxonomy (NCBI): domain Eukaryota; kingdom Metazoa; phylum Arthropoda; class Insecta; order Phasmatodea; family Timematidae; genus Timema; species Timema bartmani. The sequence goes on along the minus strand of CABFWB010001373.1, from coordinate 6,132 downwards.
ATAGGGACACTTGGCGATACCTAGACCTACACCGGCCACGAACTCGTGACGAGGCAGGTGCGTCAGATTAGACTGCAACAAACACTGGGATTAGTGTCAGGCTAGACTGCAATAAGCACTTGGATTAGTGTCTGGCTAGACTGCAACAAGCACTGGGATTAGTGTCAGGCTAGACTGCAACAAGCACTGGAATTAGTGTCAGGCTAGACTGCAACAAGCACTGGGATTAGTGTCAGGGTAGACTGCAACAAACACTGGAATTAGTGTCAGGCTAGACTGCAACAAGCACTGGGATTAGTGTCAGGCTATACTGCAACCAGCACGAGGAATGTCAAATCAATTGGGTCATTTGGTTTTCAGGGTAAACAGGTGGAATAAAAGGCACCGAAGTATCTTTATATTTTAACATGCCAAGTGTAGCTCAATCTCTTCATCTTATTATAGCTATTAAAGCAATGGCCACATGACGGGATTGTCTCCTCAGCTGACCAATGTCTGAACTTGTGGTAGTGAGTTCTATTGCTTCAAAGGGGGACCATTTAATTGGTTGAACATTACTTAGGTAACATCAGTTATAAGAATAGAAAAGCATAATGGAGTAATTATAAAGATCATTACACTAAAACCACGTCCACCCAGAAGAACTACAATGAAGTGATTTTAATCAATCTGTCATGTTTTAACAGACTCTGGAATACGTCTTCATCCAAAGACAACATAGTCTATAAATACATTCAAAACATTTATTTTCAGTTATGTTCTGAAACGGGGTTTTAGACATTTGTCAAGTACATGCTATTCAGCTCCAAGCTCAAGCTCAGTTTATCAAAATCCTTCTTGAAGTTTGGAATATTCTCATTGACAAACGTCACAGTCTTTCTTTCACTCCACAGCCAGGAACGGTTGTGAAACATCTAACTATTAAATTGTATATAATGCTGCTCTAAAGAATTGCAAAAGATTTAGAGATTGATGTCACCATTCGTCAGTAGGTCCATGCCACATATTACCCATCCTCGGACGCTCCGATACCTTATTTTCCTCTTTCCTCTGGTCTGGATTGGATTGAATTGATTCAATAATTCTTACTGTGCGATGTATCAGATAATCAGCCTTAGCCAGGAAATCTGATGTACCCTGCAATTCTTATGAAAGATTCATTAATCTTTCAAGTGCGTCATATCACACAGAAACCCTTTTGAACTCATTTAGTTAAACATTCCTAAACATTTTTATTTTTCAATAGCTTTTTGTGTTGGGTCATTGATTTCATTCTTAAAATAAACCAACTGGTAGAAGTTCAGACTGAACTTAAATGTTCGAAAACTGCGAGACAGCCACCTCACATCTAGTATGTGACCAGTTTTATTTAGTGAACTCCAAGTATCGATGTTACAGCTAGAAATTATTTTCTGTTCCTAGGAGACTCACTAAATAACACATATAATGTGTCCACCAACTCTTTAAAATGATTGGTTGCATTAATATCATCAATGGTGTCTATGATTGCCAGTTCCAATCCATGATTCAAAGTGTCCAATTAAAATGCTAGGAAATTTCCCACAATGCATCCTAACATCACATTAACACCATTATATGCAATACAAATTAGATATATTTTCAAATATTCTTCAGTAAGTCCATGTGTCTGAATACAAAATAAGAGGGAGTTTTCGATTGTTTATGCTCTTTAATATGTAATTTTAATCAAACCCAGAAAACTACTTTCCATTTCTATATTGATTGTAGTTCTTATGTATTTAATGGGTGTAGGAAGTAAATTTAAACTTATGGACTTGTGATAACTTCCTTTCCTATGATCTACTTTCTGAATGACTGTGCTACATGCTCACCATAACGAGAATGGAGAGTGTTACCAATATCCAAACTTATTTTGTTTGGTTACAACATACGAGGGTAGTCAGAATATGAAGTAGCAAGCTGTGTTGAACATTTTAAACGTTTTAACTTGTTAAAAACAAATCTAATATATGGTTTGTCTTTCCAAATTTTACATGAGTACTTTATTATAATCTTGGTAGTTTTCATGATCATGTATTATTTTTCTAAAATCTTCAATTGCTGCTACCTCTTTGTGCCATTGTAAGTGTCCTCTCGGTGCTCAAACCAAGGACTTGAGTCTAGTACAATGCCGTACTATTTACAGAAAAGCAGGCAGTACAACCTAGTTTTCATTTTTCATGCATCAGATTTGTGTTACAACCACTTTTTTTCTGCCCAAATGTCAGCTCTGTTATCTAATCTATATTAAAAGAGGATGAATGATATTAATTATTATTTTGTGATCCTCACACAGCTGTTGGCTAACGTTAGAATTTCCAGATATTTCAGTTCGCAATTTATCTGTTTTATTAACAGGTTCAGAAGGAAGCTTTGTATGAAATAAAGCTTGCTTCATGTTTACAAAGTGTAATCTCCATTTCATACGGCATCTAAAGCTGCACTCACTGGTCACAGGAACACAGTATGTGTATGGACCAACAATTAAGATTGGTTTGTCCACTCGGGTACAGGGAAATAGTGGAAGGGTTGGAGTAGGGAGAGAAGGTTGTTAAGGCTGTGAAAAATGGTGGTTATCTGTTCTAAAATAGCTACAATGTTTCATGTACTAGACTCCCTTACCTTGTTGGGAGTGGTCTGATTACTAAGTCGGCCTGGTATCTATTGCATTGCGAGACCGTATTGCAACCAGGTTTGGTGCCAAAATATAGTTCTGAAACCTTTCGGTGTCCTGACTCGACTACAGCGCTGAATGTGTCCACCCTAACGATAATACAGCATCTCTTGGACGATCGAGGCGCGGACTGGCGGAGCCGGACTCACTTTACGAGACATCTTAAATGTTGTTTAATTTGCTAGGTCAGCAAGAAACTCCTGTTACATTCCCAAGAAGTAAAACAGCAGGAGTTGTTGATGTTGATCTGTTATCAACTTTCAACTGTTCGGGACAGAGTTGACACTTGAGCTTAAAACGAATGGACAGATCTACAATTTAAATTGTTTCGAGCGTAGTAATTAGAACAAAGGTTTGTGATGACATTCTTTGTTTAGCGTTGTGTGAGCAAATAAAGTAGTGCTAGGAGAAACAGCAAGTCTTATACAAGTTATCGCTAGTTCTAATACCGGTCGGGAAACTTGGGGGTACTTTTACAATAAGTATGTAACTATCCTCCCAATTATGTCAGTAATATCACTCTTAGGACTTATCAGAACAAAGCTCAGCTAAAACGTGCTTGACTTTAGCTCTGTATGTCGGGGTTTGGATCCCGGCCGAGTATAGCAATCCGTCCTGCCCACCTGGTATAGAATAGTTCTAGGAACTATATTTGTAAGTGTAACTCTAGCTAGGTGCCACTTGGTGTAAGTGTAACTCTAGCTAGGTGCCACTTGGTGTAAGTGTAACTCTAGCTAAGTGCCACTTGGTGTAAGTGTAATTCTAACTAAGTGCCACTTGGTGTAATTGTAACTCTAGCTAGGTGCCACTTGGTGTAAGTGTAACTCTAGCTAAGTGCCACTTGGATGACGAGAAAAGGGTGGTATTGATCTGCAGCTCGTTTGACTGGCTGTCATATCCATGACAGCGGCAAATCTATTTTAAGTCAATAAATTCCCCTCCCTTGGGCCGGCCCGTCAGCTGTCAAAGTCTATATGCCTTCTGTACATAGTAACACGATTACACTAATCTGTGACTTCATAGCGGTCTACGGGGAAACGAATTAGCCAACGGTTGAAGAGATATGCCAGGTTTCACCCACAAAATATGTAATGGTCAAATGGGATAGTAGCTGTAGCTCAGAATAGAATGCAATATTGGAAGTAATTTATTGAATTAGTACACATTGGTTCTATATCGTGATAGGCTACGTCACGTGATTATAAATATCACTATCGAGTTCAGCTTGATTTGTAAGCCCAAGTTTTGATCAGCTATCAATGTGAGAGTGCGGAGGTACACGGAAAGTAAGTTAAAGGTTGATTAGAACTGCTCTAATGAATAATGAGTGTGTGCTCTGGTAATATAGAGGGGTACTTACATATATGACCCAATCCTTAGGGCTGTGAGCGTTAGTCCCACACAGGTAGAGTCGAGTTCCGTCACCCATTGGCTGGATAACTCTGATGTGGTTCCGACAGTCGAAATGCTGGAACACACAACATGGAGGAGCTGATAATCACAAATATACATATTGTCAGAGTCGGGACTTCCAAACCCTAAACGAGCTGGACTTGACTGTGTTAGTATTGGAACGGTCACACTATAATGTACGGCGGTGAAACGACCCTTTCCAGGGCAGGGAGCAAAGCTGATCAAGCACCGAACTGAACCTGTTCCACCGGGGAGACGGTAACTCCACTCTCTAGTCAGGGATGTTGTGTTCATAACTAGACGAGGTCATTATTACTGAGTCACTTCTGAAACAAATTGTTGCTACACGCTTGGTGTAAGCTGGAATAACTGCTTTCAATTCCTCACTTGTTTTAACCTTGGGGTAGTTTCAACACTTCCAGCATGAGGAACTCAGAGATGACGTGTTTCAACACTCCCGGCAGAGGAACTCAGAGATGACGTGTTTCAACACTCCCGGCAGAGGTATCCCGGTGTACGGACGACCCACAAGTTGGGCCATAATGTAATTTGAACAGTAAATCTGACCTGACCCTCACACCCCGGAGTTAAGGGAAGAAAAGGAGGGGGTAACTTGTGCACAAGAAACCGGAGTAACAACGAGATAAGTGCCAGGGTTCAGGGGATAAACAGTCCAAGTAACAGTCATCAACAAAACACCTTGAGGACGATTTTATGGTTGGGTATAGTCACATTACCTTGATGAGTGATACTACAGCCACATCAATGGTCATGCGGTCCTAGACGTTAGCCTAGAGATTGTCGGTGATTTAGGGAATTAGTTCGAATCTCCTCCACCTCAGATATGTGGGGTAGTTTTCATCGTGTTATTTTCCCATCCCACCTCCATTCTTATGATGATACATTTTTATAAAGTGCACTCCTCATTCCTACCCCTAGCCTCTCAGACAGAGACGGACAAATGGCGCACTCCGAGGTGTAGATCAGCAAACAATAGGCTCTGATATTGACGCGTTGAGCCGCATGCCTGAGGTTCAAATCCTGGTTGAAAGCTTTTATGCGAATTAATAATAATAATAATACAGTTAATTACAGCACAGCCAGGAGATATCTCCCAACCAGCTGCTAGAGGTATAGTCGGAGCACAATAGGAAGATGTCACAGTTGCTAAAAGTAATTGTAATCTTACACCTCCAACAATGGCATTATCTGTCAAAAGTGACAACTGTCAAACACGTGACTTTGGCGTGTGAATACTTGAAAAGTATAACTTCAGTTCAATTTTCATAGGAAGGGGCCTTCTCTTACAGTTAAACAAGTTATTAATCGCCTTTCATATATTCATACGTCAAGTGATGTGATCTGCCGCGGTCACTTTTAATTGCCAGTATCATTAACTATCAAATAATAATAATAATAATAATATGGTAATATGTTAACAATCTTGACCAAAATTGAACAGGTTTGTATTTTCTATAAAAGTCCTTTTCTATGAAAACTGATCCAACCTGTCAGGGTTATCCGTATATTTACACCAAAAGGGTACAAATGATGAGGCAGGTAAAATCTAGAGTGAAATGTACCCACATTCTCGTAGAGGGAAAGCAGTTCACCCAGCAGGGATTAGAACCCAGACCTTTCCGTACGAAGAACAAGAGTGAATATATTCCCTCGTTACCAATGTTACAATGTGTCAGATAGGATTTGTTGACTTGATACAAAATAATAATAATAATAATAATAATAATAATAATAATAATAATAATAATAATATCTGCTAATGTCAGTGTCCCTCTTTGTAGTGTGTGTGCACGCCGCCTGGGTGTTTCCAACACGAGCTGTAAGCCAATTCATCTTTACATATTCTTGGGAGGAGGAGATTTTTTACTCTCTGATTTATTACTTTCTCTCTATCTTACAGGTAGAGAAAGTATGGTGATCGTAAAAAAAATTGAACTCGAGATTTTGATGAATCTTGACGTTTCATGACTCCCTGAATCCAAAAAAGTGGTTTTTGAATTTCC
>CABFWB010001372.1:150989-165519 GCA_902151455.1 Timema bartmani | reverse complement strand
TCTACTCACACTTTGATTGCTTACGTGAGCTCATGTGACCTCACGTGACGTGACGCCAATGTGTCCCCACCTTAACGGTTGGATGAATTTAAATAAAATTTGATATTTAGATGTTATTACTGTCATTTCTAGAGGTGAAATCTTGATTTTATTTCTAGCTATAAAATCCGGGATAGCTTAGGAAAAAAACTGTTTTTTTAAAGTTTGAAATTTTTATGAAATTGCCATAACAATGCTGGTCACGATGTCTATTTTGGGAGTGTTTTACTAGATTTTGTAATCTAAGCTTTTTTTCTTAGAAAAACGCTTTGAGGGTAGTTTACTGCAACTGAATTTTCAAAATGCTGTTCCAAACAAAAAATACTATATTTGTGAGATTGCTCACTACCATTTATTTAACAGTTGGTTAAACATAAAATCTATAAGTGCATGGAAGGTTAGGTTGGTTTGTAAAAAATATAATATTTCAGTCAGTTAATTCTTTACATAAGAGTGGATAAAGTGAGAGTGAACTAAATTAATTATATTTTTATTAATTTAATTATAAGTTAGTATACGAAAAGGCCAAGTACAATATTTGACCATTGCTAAAAATGGGCTTAGGCAGATATATATATCAACCCTGTCCACGGTTAAAAAAAGGGGGGGATCCAGGGTCTACAGGTGTTATATTGACAACGATTATCGGTAATAAATATACGTTACCTTGAGACAAACCTTTTAAAATTGTTGCATGGACTTGTATATCAAATATTTATAATGCCAAGCAGGTTCTATTACTCGTACACTTTTAAATATTTAAGTATCCAGAGAGCGTTATTATACGGTTTAATTTTAAGTTTAGCTTGTGTGGAGGCATTCTAGATGGTGTTGAACTGTTTAAAACTCAACTAGATAGTTTTCCTTTTCTTGCTCATCCTCACAGTCTACTGAGTTTACACTAATGTAACAATGGACCTCTACTAAAATATTCAATACCTCCTCATTTGTTTGAGTAACATCGTCATTTCGGGGTCACGTAATGGCCATTCAAATATCGGTTTGGATCAGCGTATTTCCACATTTACTATGAACACTACCGAATCATAATTATGTCAATACTTCCTATGGCCCTTCTATAACATATACATACATACATACATACATACATACATTACATACATACATACATACATACATACATACATACATACATACATACGTACATACATACGTACATACATACGTACATACGACCATACATACGACACAGAGCCCCTTATCCCTAAAGCTCATAGCTTATTTGAGCTACGGCCAACGGCTAGGAAGTTTATCATCATAGCTTAGTTGTGCCACAGTCACTAACTAGGAGGATTATCTTCATATCTTAGTTGTAACACAGTCACAAATTATGAGGATTATTGACATAGCTTAGTTGGGCTACTGTCACCAACTAGGAGGATTATCTTCATAGCTTAGGTCACGTGGTCACCAACTATGAGGATTATCTTTATATCTTATTTGGGCCACGCTCACTGGCCAGGAGGACCATAATAGATAATAGGCCTGCGGGTAGATATGAATTTGGCCCCACCAATATTTTGACCCTATATTGTGTTAAGCTCATAAAGGTTAGGTTAGTTTAATTTAGGTTAGGTTTGGCTGGGTTATATTAAATTGACCTTTCTATGGGACTTACTATCCATCACTTGCTATTTATCGTTCAGCTTGAGAACACATTTACATACATCCTAAGTGGAGCTCCACAATATCCATGGCCGAGATAGTACAACAGTACTCCTTGTTTACAATTCCCAAGAAGGAACTCGTGGCCCAACTGTAATGTGAATATAAGGAACTTCGGTTAATGTTGGATACCAGTCAATTGTTTATATTTCTTAAAATATGATTCAAATCACAGATTTATTTTTAAATATAATATATATGTCTTGTTAACTTCATAAAATAATATTATGTGGCTGTATTTATAAAAGTTACTAACCTTAACTTTATCCGTAATAAAAACAGTATCATTATCATTAATATTAAACGTAAACAAATTATAATATTTTTCACATCGAATAAATAATTAATTTTAGCACCCTATCTTACTATACGTTCGGATTTTATGCTAATAAATAATTAAAGCAAACATAAAGTTTCAAGTGGAATGATGTGGGGTGGCCTACCCTACGCATGATTTGGGTTCTCACTTCAGTGGCTCCTTTGTGAATCTCAGTTCTCCTACATTTCGTTTATATATCTCTAGAGTAAATTTATTGAAAGCTGGTTGGTAGATTGCTCAGATGATTGGAGCCTTAGTTAAAAGTTAGACGATTATTTACAGGTGGGATGGTCGGTGTGAGGTGTGAACTCGTTTGTTGTAATTTGCGGAGAGGTGGACCAGGAGTGAAGCGGGGGACAGGGTGGCGCGGCAGTCCTGTTTATACAGCGGGGTGAGGGAGAGTTTGTGAAATATCGCAGTCACCTTCAGGATTCACTATTGATCGCAGTTAGCGCTCCTCCGCGCAGTCAGCTCTCTACGCTTAATTCAACTTCGCTCGGTTCAAGCGCTGAGGTGGGGCTGAGGTAACGTCTTTGCGCCCCACACAATAGCCACAGGTGAATCAAAACAACGGGAGAGTAAAGTTCAGTCAACTTAAAACATATATCTGGTATTCAGGGATAGTGAAAAAGAGGTTTTAAAGGTCCATGTATTCATAATTTTTTACTAAGATTTTCTATCGTTGAAACGTGTGTTTCCAAAGTTAGTCCATTATATTTTAGAGATTAGAGATATTTGTTTTAAAACTGCTGAGATCGTTGAACCATTTACCAGGCTATCTATGAACGATTCAGTATCTACTCGCAGGCGCTATTAAGTAGAAGACAACTCACTGGTAGTCGTTCAAGTATAATTGGTAGAAAGTGGACAACAGAATGATGCTTGAGGTGGAGGTTAGGGATTGAGGAAAGGAGAAAGTTCAGGTAATTAAAAATAAGGGGGGAGTTTATAATATTCACTTAAACCAAGAATATAAAATAAACATACTAATGCTTATTCTTATAGTGATTTTCATCTTTCGTTGAACACAAAAAACCATATAATATATTTTATCTACCAAAATATAAATAGCATATTCTTTTACAATAGATTTTAATAGAAGGCGCTATTATTTGTGGTAAATTACAAATAAATATTGTAATATCTCTAAAAGATTCTATACGGTGCATTTCAACAGTATGTCCAATCTCTATGTTATGTGTATTGTTTATAGTGAAAATAGTTGGACGTAATTTTGAGACAAACCTTAAATAATATATAAGAAATATGCCAAAATAGCTAGGCAACATATTTTTCAATTTATACATAGGTGGGGCGAATGTGAAATAAAACTCAACAATTCATTTGAAAGATTATGTTGCTGAATCGAACATTTCAAACAACACACACCGTTTGGACAAGCTTATCCAAAAAATGTACACTTTGACTGCTCAGTCACATCTGCCTCAAATGCAAATGATTAAAATGGCTAAAATTGAAAATCCAAGACAATTTAATACGAAATTTGAAATTAATTTTGTCTGGATAATGGTATAAATATTAGCCAGATATCTGAACACAATGCACATCTTTTCTCCACCTCCAAATTGACATTAAAAATTTGAAATCTGTATTTATTTTGATTTGATGAAGCCCATCGTAAAAAACGTATATTCACCCCCCACCCCCCTTCATTGTTCCAAACATCGTAATGACTTCGTAGTGACCGATTTCAGAGATGGAAGATCGTTGTTAGTCAGACCAGATTTTCACATAGTTGTGACTGAAGAATTTTGTTCAATTTTGAAGAATTACAGACTGTAAGAAGAAATCAAATCATCTCCAAGCTCAAGCTTGTCCAAATACAGAAGTGTACAAATTTCTTTTATTTAATTTGTGATATCAAAGTGGAATGAATCAAGCAAAAATGTAAGTGCCAATTTGAAGTAATTTCAATCATAAGGACGTTATTAAAATTTCTAGGACAGGTTTTTTTTGGTCAAGATTACGCAAAGCTGCCTCTTCACGTCGAGTAGACCACACTCTTCATTCTTTCGCAATAATATGCAGGAGATTTCAAGTTACAGCCAGAACACACTGTCAGGATGACATTTATTTTACTGCGATTTGCCACAATTTCATGGCCAACTACCAACTTTTGACTATTGGTGACAGGGTTTCCCACCCTGAGCCAAACTGAGGGGCACCATTTCACTAAAAATAGTATACATGAGTTTTAACGATAGTTCACATTCTACTTGAAAAATAAAATATATTATTGTTACTGAATATTACTAACCATCTGTCAATTCTCACAAGTTTTGAAAAATGTTTGAATTAATAATAATATATTTTCTTTTTCTTACCAAAGGAAAGGGGATAGGCCTACCCCAATTTTTTAAATGATAAAGATTTGGCCATGCTGGAATCAAACCCATGAACTTTAGTTCATTTGAATGACACGCTACTGAATGAGCTAAGGTTCCAGATTATGAATAGTAAATTAAATGTAAAAAAATTATCATTACAAATTAATAGGCATATACTATTGTAAATACTACCTTTATACTCTGTTATCAAACCGTTTACTAAGATGGTAAAAGGCAATGAATGTCAGATGTCAAACAGTCTTTCTTCAGTTAATAATAGGCCTTGTCAATAAATTTAAAATTACGAAATAAAGGTATATATATATTTATATTATGTATTGCTAGTATATATTACCATCCGACACCTTATCTCAGTCGGTAACGTGTCTGTATATTGAGCTAAGGGGCCCGGTTTCAATTCTCGATATGACCAAAAAATGTGACTGGTGAAATGTGGGTTTACCCTTTCACACTGATGAATAAATGGCCGGGGACTGGATGTTGTGCCTGTCCTAGTCTTAAGATGGATTATAAGACATATGAAGCTACAACAGACCTAGCAAGCCGGTAGTGGAAAATATATTACTTTAATAAAACACTGATTCAGTTCATAGGCTGGAAACAGTAATGCATGTAAAGTAAAGTAAATTAAAGTAAATTATATTATATTTCTGTGCTATGTATATTACTAATATATATTTGTAAAAATATATTTATATCTATGTACCTATATATAAATAAATATAATAGGGTGTTTTTCAGATATATTGGGATTTTTTAAATTTATTTGAGTTAATTAGTAACCTAAAGATTCAGATTGATAGGAAAACATAGAGGAGTAGCACAATCATCACAAAGGTTATGAAAACACTATTTAGAGATTATATAAATAAAGTAAATTAAACAGCCTACTCTATCAAACAACACAGATGTACTGTGTTAGCAGCACCAATTAACAGGCAATTGTGGTAAGCTCAATGAATTTGTGTCAGGTAAAGAATAATAAGTCCGATTTTTAGCCATTGAACTAGAAATGTTTTGTTCTAATAGTATTATCTTTAAACATATTGAACCACAGATGATTGGTTTACGATTCTCATAAACACATTATTTTCTTCATACTTAGTATTCCATTGTAATTTTCACACATTAAATTTGATTAAAAAGCATTTATTAAACTAAAAAACTGGTTCATCACTAGTGGTTGCATGAAGAAAATCTCAATCTCGTACTGTCTGATTTAATAATGACGAAGAGGTCGGGGTTTAATCCCGGTCGGATGTAATGAGATGCTTTTTCCCAAACGAATTCTTACTCTTCTTCTGTAAAATTGCGGCTTGACTTCATCCAAAGTTAAACATCCTCATCCATATCCTATTAGTGTAAATAAGTTTGTCATAGACATGGGATATGAGAAGAAGAATGATTACATTATAGGCAGTTACATAATTTAGATTCGCATCTATGGATTACTTCCATATATTCTTATAAATAATTTATAAGCCCGTTTTAGGTAGTATAAATTACGAGGAAATGGCTGAAAATATTTTTACAAATGAACTCTAATTTTAAAGTTTCGGCAAAAATAGTGGTTTCCTACGAAAATCTGATGTTACCATACAGCTTTCAGCTTTTAATTCTTTGATTACATCACGATGGAAACCCTTATAAGTGCATAAGTATGTGTATTTAATAAAATATTTATCTCTGTTTACAAATAATGCCATTCAAATTTTACTTTAGTGATATAGTGCAACAAATAGAAAGATTACGGAAATGTTTAGTATATTTGTCAAAAAACTTACTATATTTAGTTAAAAATATATTAATTTTAGCAACGTTTATTTTTATCCTGCCTCTTTTTAGTCATTAAATATTGGCCTCAAATCTTATGTATTATTTGATAAGCTTTTTTTTCTTATAAAAGAAATTACGAGGAAATGAGTGAAACAATTTTTACAAAGGACCACTCATTTTTAAGGTTTTGGTTTCACGATGTTGCCAAAATTAGTACAGTAAAACCTTGGATTGCGAGCATAATTCGTTTCGTAAACGTGTTCGTAATACAAAGCACTCGTATATCAAAGTGAATTTCCTCCATAAGAAATAATGGAAACTCAGATGATTCGTCCCACAACCCAAAAATATTTAATCTAATAGTGATTAATACCTTTATTATTTTCGTTATTTAAATGTAACTGTACTGTAATCAAATGTATTAATTAAATTTAATGGTGGCTGGTATGAGGTGGACGAGAGAGATAGGAGGAGGTGAGCTATTGTTTAGGACGACTTTCACTGTCACTAACGGAATCACTGCTATATGTTGGCTAACTCAATTTTTTTTTTGTGCGACTTGTTTAGGACGACTTTCACTGTCACTAACGGAATCACTGCTATATGTTGGCTAACTCAAATTTTTTTTTGTGCGACTTTAACAAAGAACCTATCCAATGAAACTGCTCGTATTGCAAGATATCGCTCGTTTATCAAGTTAAAATTTATTGAAAAATTTTGCTCGTCTTACAAAACACTCGCAGACCAAGTTACTCGCAATCCAAGGTTTTACTGTATTTTGTTTTAAAAACTGAGAAAATTCTGACCATTTCTCGTGTCCTCTACAATCCCACCTTAAATAACTCGGGATTGAGGATCTGTCGGAGACAGTAGATGACCACATGAACTGGAGTATTATAGTGGGAGAGGCCAAAATTTTGTTTGGATTATGGAGCTATATACATACATATATATGTATATATGTATATGTATATATGTATATATATAAATATATATATGTATATATATGTATATATATAAATATATATATGTATATATGTATATATAAATATATATATATATATATATATACTCTTTGATTCATAGATTTTAAAATGTATGAATCAAAGAGAATGTAATAGTGGTTACGTGAAAGCAGTCTAAAATAAATGGTACAGTGCAAAGAACGAACTTTTTCTCCCTTTATTCTTAGAATAGAGACATTTACTAAAAACTTGTAAAATTTGTGAAAAGAAATAATTTATAATTGGTACAGTAACACTCCACCAAAGATCAAAACTGTAATAATAAACAACGTTACAGATTCATTGAGAAAAAAGCAGCATCTCTGTCCGCCAAAGAGCATAACAATTTAATACTTCTAAGTACACCATAACAAATTTAATTCAAACAAAAGAGATTTATACTTAATAGTACTTCAACTTTACGATGATAAATTATATCATATCTCAAATATTTAAGGAGATATGATAAAAATGGGAAATTTCTGCTAATGTGTAGTACCCTCAAAGTCATTTTTATATAAAAATGAAAATTTCCATTTTGTTTGTAATGTTAAACAGTATCTAGATACGAAATTTAATTAAAATAGTTGGAGCGTATTTTAAGATTTTCTTTTCTTTTTGCCCTTTAGGGTTATATATTTAATTACGAAAATCCCTGGGGGGAACCTTATGAAAACCCTAAATACCAAGTTTTAGCCCGATCGGTAAAATGGTTTCGGCTCTATTCAGAGATACAGGCAGACAAATAGACATACATCAAAGTAAAAAGCACTTTTTCGGTTTTAGGGGATCGTAAAACGTAAACATTTTATCAAAATCTAGATTTCAGCTTCTTTTGACGATCACAATAGTCCTACTTCACTCTTCGAGGGTCAAAAGAAAGTAAAAATATCAATGTTTGTGACAAAACTCCCCGGTGCTGTAAACAGGCATTGACTCCTGACCTCATGGGGCATAAATATTTGATTTGCCGTTTGCGTGGCTACGAGGAATAGTTGCCATTTTTATCTAATATGATTAGCCGGTGGCGAGGAGATCGGGGTTTGAATCCCAAGGTAGTTTTAACTAAATGATTTCCACGCAAGTTCGGAAACATTTTATCTAGATTTTATCCCTCATATTTACCTTCATAGTGTGGTTACATTATAGTAGCCCGAACAAGACGTATTAAGAAAGTGCTTCACAAAATAAATTAGAACATGTGATTATTATTAGGAATTACACATTTTTAACATTATTGTTCCAGAAACATACAAATTAATACTTTCATTTTACGACTGTTCAGTATTAAAAAAAACATTTTTTTAATGTTGAGCATAATTTATATTTAACTTTCAACTAGTATGAGAGAAAAGAAAAACAATGAATATATACAATAAACATTCACCTTTATAGTAAATTGTGTAAATGGTTGTGATACCATACTTGAAAATCAATAATAATTCAACCGAAAAAATCTGTCCTTATCAATTATAATACAAACTTAAGATGATATGGACAGATGTGTCCATGATGAGTACTCATTAATAATTCAAAAGTTATAACACTTCATTTTCTTGATCAATAAAATTGTTTAGAGTATTCCGACAAACACCACGCAAATAAATATGTAATAGTCACAATTTACGCATCATTAGGAGCAAGAATAATATTTAATCGTTTTAGAAATTTAAATAAACTAATCGGAAACTTTCGTTTAAAAAATATAATACATATACATGCTACTTAAAATGTATGGAGTTTTAGCACTTTACCACAATTTTTTTCTAAATGATTAAATACAAGTAGAAAACTAATTTTCTTTTACAATTCAAGTTTTTCTGAAGTTTTCTCGAAAATAAAAACTTGTGTGCTTCATTAACGTCACCATATTTTATTCTGTTAATGAGCAATAATCAATAATAAAAAATAGCTAAAGGACAAAAAATATTTGTGAATTTAACCTTAAAATATAACTCGCCGAAGTGATGGTCTGAGAGGCGTTTGGCACCTTTTTCCCTTGGGGTACGTGAATGCCGAGCAGAAAGCACATTGCACTCCTATATTCGCACAACGCACACCGCACGTGAAGCAGGCTGTGCATGCCAAGTAGCTTGCTCATCGTACTCCGTACCCTGTTTCAGAAAACCAGTCTTAAAGGAGCAGTCGTACTGCATTCGTTACTAAATCTCCTTTTATTTAAAAAAAAAAATATTACTTTCAAACTATTTATTCAAACTACGAAAAAATATAAATTTGACAGCAGTAGTGATGATAGTGATGAAAAGTCAACAGCGGCAAAATTTATAATTATTAACTAGGCATTAATCCATGTCGACCTTTGTGGTCTTGAGGTTAAGTGCTCGCCTCAGTACCCAATGTTCATGGGTTCAAATCCAGCCGAAGTCAACGGACTTTTTTGGAGCTATAAAAATACGTAGCACGACTTCCTTAGGAAGGGGAATACAGCCGTCGGTCCCATGTCAATTGTGGAATCTAAAAGGACCCTGAAAGGTATGTGATAGTACCTTTTCCGATATTGGTAGGCCCTTTCGAGCTCGCTCATAGAAATTCAGTGTGGCAGGCAACGGGACACCAACACACTTCCTGAACTCCCCTTGTACATGGGACTTCTACCAGAAGGTGCAGGCAGCAGTAACCAGCTGTAGGGCCGAGAGCATACCCAGCTCCGGATGGATAGAAATAACATGATACTAACCTTTGGGTGGTTGACTTGGGAAGAACAAAAATATATCTAGGTATTTCAGTGCAAATTTAATGTATAAGAGACAAGGAAAGTGAAGACCGTAGCAATGAAGTATGTTAGTAGCATGTTGGCTGTCACGAGGAGAAACAAGGTTACGAATGAATATATCCGGGAAAGAGTGGGGGCACAAGATGAGATAGTAGAGGAAGCAAGACTGAGATGGTATGGGCATGTAATGAGGATGTTGGAGTACATGAGATAGTAGAGGAAGCAAGACTGAGATGGTATGGGCATGTAATGAGGATGTTGGAGTACATGAGATAGTAGAGGAAGCAAGACTGAGATGGTATGGGCATGTAATGAGGATGTTGGAGTACATGAGATAGTAGAGGAAGCAAGACTGAGATGGTATGGGCATGTAATGAGGATGGAGAAGGAGAGGATGCCAAAGAGAATGATGGAGATAAAGTATGTAGAATAAAGACAACAAGGGAGACCAAAAAAGAGATGGGAGGAACAGATAACCGAGGAGAGGAATCAAATCAATTAAAGGAGGATAACTGGTGGAAGGATAGAGGAAGATGGAGGAATTTTACTAAACTGGCTCGACAATAAGTTGGAAACAATAGATGATGATGATGATGATGATGAGTTTAGTGCAAATCCTATGAATTATAAAAGACAAAGACTGTGGTATTTTCATGGTACTTCAAAATGCTATTTATTAGTGTGTCTATTATGTCATTAATTTTCTTCCTATATATTTACTCACCCTGAACCATATTGAACCATGTTTACATGGGGTTGCTTATAAAGATTGTGCTTTGTGCGAAGGTAGGGATAAAGTGCGAGGCGCATTCTGCTAGTCATCATTGACAAGGAGACAGAACTCAAATCCCGGTCAGGTTAATTGCGGTGGTTTTCTCAATGAGATCGTAACGGAAGTTTTCTCAGATTTTTTCTTATCTCCGCGTCTTACTACCTGTTCAGGCTATGCACATAAGTGATAATTACTCTATTAGGGGAGGGATGAGGAAGGGAACGTTTTAGAGGTAATATACCCGCATTTACGAGGGAGGAGAGTGGGAAACCATCAGGGAAAAAACCACCCTCAGTAGAACCTACTGGGATTTGAACCCCGATCAACCCGTCTTCAGCAGGCTAATCTAACACGAGATTGACGCCATAAACTATGCGGTCACTGAAGAGGGTCGCTTATATAATCACTAATGTAGGCAAGTTTAGTCTAAATGACGTCAATCGTCTATTATAGCCCTTGTGATACATGTACACTCCGTTTTCCCTGAAAGGAAGCAGTCTTACCTTGAATGATTACACCATGACCCTATTTAATAAGCTACACCATAGTGGAATAAGGTTTCGAGGTAAACAAAGAGCACTGAAAATATATAGCCACAATATTTGAAACAGTTCAACAATGATAATGTATATTTTATTTGTAAATTTGAAAAATGGCACTTGAACATGGGAATTGAACCCGGGACACTAGACATAATGCACCAATGTTCTACAACTGAGCTATCCTGCATTCATCTTGTCCTCTGGGTCATTCTTCACTAATATTTTAGGTAAGAGTAGTCTATATATTATATAATTAAATATATTATGTTATTGATTTCTGACATAAAATATGTCACTTATTTTAAAATTGTTTTTACAATTTAGTTTAATAAATCATAATATTTAATTTTTCAGATTATTAAAAACAGCTCTAATAAATAGGCTCTATCCTTGACATAAAAGTTAATCTACATATGGAAATATTTATTTAGTAGGTTAAGTTGAAAGGACATTATGGTAATTTGTATTCCTTGACTAAAATTATTGTTTAGGTTATACATTTATGTGCACATTCTCCAATATAACTTTTTTTTCGGTCAAGTGGACCAAAAACCTCAAATTTTGGCTTTTCTCCTCTTTGTAGACTGTAATATTTCCTCCTTGTCAGAATAAGCTATGCCCTATTGTTAAATTTATTGTCTTTTGTGATCTGATCAATTGATTGATGAAACATCATGGCCACAAAAAGAAGGTACCGAAATTCCCTGACAATAGAAACATATATCATGTCCTCCCTCTCTTTAAAAAGAAAAAGAAAAAAAAGCAGCCCAACTTGTGATTGATGAGAGTAGCAACCAAACAGTGGCTTCGATAAAGACCTTTCACCCTCGTTATTGTTTCTTAAGGGTTAGAACAACCCTTCAAACGTGGTTCTAATAGAAATCGTATACAAGAAGCTGTTAATTCGACTTCAGTGCCGAAGTTTACTCAGCTAATAAAGTGCAAGACGACGTTTGGTGGGAGTTTTCTTAGTGAAGTCACGTTTTCGACGTTTCTCGCAGAGGAAGGGATGAAGTGGGAGGGATTAAATACAATTTCACGCGGCTACGAGGAAATTGGGGCCTCGTTTCATAAAACCAAAGAGTTAACTAAATGATACCCGCTCCGGTGGCCGCATGGTTTAACGCTCTACTCTCGCAGTAGACTAGGCTGTCGATGACTGGGAGGTCAAGGTTCGAATCTCGGTCGGGTGTACTGAGGGTGGTTTTTACTAAATGGTTTGAAACTTTCCCGCCAAGCAAATCTAATCCAATCCTCTTTCTAAATCCATTAGCGTAAATAGTAGATAAGCGTATAACCAGCGTAATAAAACGCGGTGCTAATTAAAACAAAAAAACAATTTAACACACTAAAATTTGATATAAAATATTAACATATTTAAATGAAATATTTTGAAATTTTAGTTTTTCCTTCGTCTAAGCTTAGGAAGACGACATGCCTTGATTTTCTTAAGAGTGGACATTTAGAGCAGCTTTTATAAAACCAAAATATATTTTTGTGGTAAACTTTTTTTCTAACCTTATCTCAGTTTGCACTTGGGTTTTATGCCTATGTACTAATTATACTAATACACTATGGTTGAGGAAGGTTGAATTTATAGGGATCGTAATCATATTTGCTTGGAGGGAGTAGAAAACCATTTAGAATAAAACCCCCTCAGTGTACCCGACCGAGCTCGAACTATGATCTTCCTGTCATCGACAGTCTATTTTATTGCGAACGTGACGCCTTAGAACATGCGGCTAGTGTGTTAATCAATGATAACATTTTACCATATTATTATTGTTATTATACAGGTACCGACAATATCCATCAAAAGTGACAACTGAAGATCACATGACTTGATGTATGAATATGTGAAAGTAGATATACTAACTTTTCTACCCGTAAGCTATGCCCAATAATAGGAACAATGGGGTATTTTTACTGACTGACCTAACTCCGGGACTTAAGACTTATTCTAAAACAGGTAATAGATGATAATGAATGGTCTAAACGCTTAAGGCGTCACTCTAGCAATAGACTGAACTGCTAATGACGAACGTATCGGGGTTCGAATCGAGGCCGGGTGTACTGAAGTTTTTCCCTAAATGGTATCCCTCACTCTAAACACGCAAATTAAGTCATATTTACACTTAATTCTACCTCTCAGCCCTAGTGGAATTAAATTGGGTAGAGCTGGGATGATTAGAAAGAGGTGGTGTGGGGATTAAACATAATTTTAAAATGGCTATTAGATTTTCTTATTTCTCATTTATCGAGATCACGCTAAAATATTGTGGACAGTAGAAACTTGGTTAGGAATAATTGAACGCTTGAAATAGCCTCATAGGTGGATTCACACTTTATCTCATATCAACGTAACGTCACGTACCGGCGGCGTCAAGTCAAACCGCAGCACAATTCACAAAGGTTTTGCCACACACATATCAGGGCCGTGTCCGCGGGCCGGACATCATCCCACAATCGGACCGTGCGCGGCTCGGAGACACCAGTTTCAAACTGTTTCGGGTCATGGACGGGCCACACAGGCTTTCTAAGGGAAGTCTGGCTCTTGGTCTGGAAGTGTAAAGTTTTATTTCTCTTTGTGCATCCAATTGGACTTGCCAATTTAAGTGAGTGTGACTTAACATTTTAGGAAAAAAACAGTCAATTTAAAAATAAATAAAAGGAGCGTTACTAAGATAAGACTTTAAACTAAAGTAGTACAAGTTTTATTGTAATAAAAATTAGAATAGTATTAAATAAATTGACAATTTATAATGATTTCAAAAAGATCAAACAAATATAGAAAAAATTAAGAATTGAAAATTTAAATATTTAGTAAAACCAATCGTTAATGAAACAAATTAATGTTGAAAATTATTAAATGAATCCATCATGCAATGTGAATTTTTAAATTTATTTTTTGATAGAAAACGCTGTCTTATTTGAAAAAAAAAATTCCCTTGCTCCTTGGCATCTAACTTGGTTTGAAGACCAGCTATATAATTATTTTCTCAACATGTTTTGGTATAATAGGAATACCATCTTCAGGAGTTGAGTTTTATGTAGAAGCACAGATGTTTTGTGTTACTGCATAGTGAGTTGACTCTGGTATAATAGCGATATAGCACTAGTGTTATAAGAAGAAGAAGAATAATCAGAAGAAGAGGAGGTAGAAGATTCAACATAAGGATGTGGGTTCACAATACATGGACAAGTAAACCAGTGTAAGTAAGGAGAATGTGTAAATTTTGTATCCTCATTTGATGGATGATGAAACAAAAGTTTCTTTGTATCGTCATTA